>OMMV01178769.1:0-16663 GCA_900302635.1 Chatrabus melanurus
GATTTGAGCTATATCCAATAGCTCAGCACTTGACTTGATGTCAGAACTTGCAGTGCATTCCTAATAGTTGTGTAATCCCTGCTGATGTCAGCATTTGTGGTTTATGTATCACTATAGTGGAGAATATAAATAAACAAATACATACATTAGTTAATTAAATATTAATAAATTAGAAATTAAAGGAGGAAAAGCTCACTTATCATAGCAAGATGATTTTAATGTCTTGTGGTTTGTTTTCACAGTTGTATAAATCATATATGCCACTCAAAGTTATTCTTCATGTTCACTAATTGATTTCGCAGGTGATAAATATTAAAACCTTGGTGGAGGTCTGGGCTCTCTGAGTGCTCTGGCTTTTAAAGTAATAACTGCGTAAATCTCGATGCAGAGCTACAGTTAAATCACAGTGTGAGCGAGGAAATGAAGCTGCGCATTCGTGTGAACAGAGCGTGTTAAAAGCAGACAGCCTCACTGCCGGCTTGTGCTCCACTCGAGAAGCACAGAAATAATAATCACTCTGTGAGCGTGAGCGGCGTTTCCCCATTTTCTCCTTGCCGTTAAAGATACAAGACCTTTGCATGCTGTCATGAGCTCACTGTCCCAAACGTGGGTGGAGCTCCAAGTGCTGCCTGCTCGGGATGACCTGAAAGTGCTAAATAAAGTTATTTTTATTATCACCCTCTCACCAGGCAATGTAGACATCCTCATCTTTTTGACAAAACAATTTGAAGTTATAAACTCAGGTCTATTTTATTTCTTTCTTTAAATGACTTTTTATGACGTTCAAGGCTATTTTTATTCACTAGTTCTGATCATATTGTAATTTAACATTGCAATTATTTTATTTTAAAATATTTAAACATTGGACACCTCGTTTTCATTCAGTACCTTGGGCAAAAGTTCCTTGTTTTCATTGTTCTTTAAGTTCTTTTTAAAAATGGAAAGCAAAGTTTTGCTGCAGGACCGGATGGCTGCTTGCCTGCGCTGGCTTACCTCCACTCCCCCCACTCCCCTCCCCTGTTGCAAGTCATGTGTTTTTCATGTTGTGAAGTGTATTGAGTATGTGCTTATGTTGCTGAGGTGTTTTTTTTTTTTTCTCCTGTCCCACACTGTACTCCCCAAGGAGAATAGTGCGGGGTTTGCCTTTTTTTTCTCCTCCCCTCCCCTCATGTTATGCTGTATTTCTTTCTTCCATCCCTGTCTTCCTGTACTTTTGTCATATTGTCTGTATGTTTGTGTATAGGTACGGACGGGTTGATGGCTTAATTTCGCTGGTACTTGTGACTAAGTGACAATAATCATTCATTCAAAGTTTAGGTCATAATTAAATGTTTCATATTCAAACTGTCCAGAAATATTTTGAAAACCATTTCATTCATGCACTCCAGAAATAAAGTCATAACGTGAATGCAGGTTTCCAGGGGCCGGACTGGAAACTTTGATATGGGGGGCTTTAAATAACAGGTAAAATGCAAAACAGAAAAAATTACAGCCTGAGATTCTGGGTAATAATAAAAATACAATATTATTGTCATTGATAAGTGAAATAGAATGATACAGTCATTTTTTTTCTGAAAAGGCACCAGAAGCTATCTACAGATACATAAAAATTGAAAACTTTCTCAGTGGAGGCCCACCGAACACCCCCTATGAGAGGGGGAGACCTCCTCCCGCACGCTTCCCCGCGAATGCGGAAAAGTGTGCAAATTTTACTTTTTTCATTCCAACTTCTACTTCCTGCGTTAATGAAACCCCTGTAACAGTTTGAGAGTTGTCTATCAAATAAACTCACATGGGGAATAACAGAACTTCATGGTGAGAGGCAATTCAAATAATTTGATAAAAATAAATGAAAGCAAAACATTCATAAAAAATGAACTCTATCAAGATATTTATTCCTGTAATTTGTTTCTGTTTGTCAAATCAATGCTGCTACCAGCATTCCTGTTATTAATATCATGTAATATTGATCCTGCCGCTTCTGACACTGGGACCTGCTGTCTTTCACACATTCTGTTAATAATGCAGCTGCTTTGCATTTATTTATTTTGTCATCTGATTAATATTTTTACCCTCAGGTAATATTTTCAGCCGCTTTGTGATTGTGGTCAAAATAACTCAACGTTACGGACAGAGTTTAATGAAATTTGATTGCGAGGTAGGCCTCGAGTTAAGCTGATTACGACAGTGGTAGCATAGTTTTCTTGTCATCGCTCATTTGTGACTTTGTACAAAATAACTCGGACATGGGTGAGCAGTATTTCCACCAAACTTGGTAGGAATTAGGGATGGGTGATATAGACTTAAAATTATATTTCGCAAAATTTCTTGGGAGGTTTTGCAATAACGATACAAATGATAAATATGAAAATTGTACCATTCATCCCACTCACCCATGGCCACAGTCCACCAGAGTATTTCTGTTATTGAAACCACGAACGGGAGCAGTTGAAAGAAAGAAAAAAGCTGTTTGCCGTGAAAGGACCTGACTTACAATGTGCTCACACGAGGGTGTCCTCCACAGCACACACACACAAAAAAAGTATTGAAAAAAATGTGGCCCTTGATGCTTTTATCCCATGCTTTTGTGTATGCTCTTATTCTGCGGTTCTTCTGCAATACACATCTGCATCGCGTTGATGCGTTTATGATACAGCAGTATCTCATCATATCATTGCATAGTGTATGCCTGGCTTAACTCTTCTTCCACGCCTAAGGTTTGAAGTCCGCCTTCTGCCATGCTTGCATGTGAGCGGACTACATGCAGCGCATATGTAAGCACTTCATCAACTATATTGTTAATATCACGGGATGACAAATTCTTATCATGGAGAGAAATTATATCGTTATATCAATACTGATATGATATGGCACATCTCCGTAGGTGAGTGTTGCCAGATGATTAGCTTTTGGAGACGTTTGGTGAAAATCATCAAAAATGTAGTCTGAGGAAGACATTTTCCAGGATATCTCCGCAAGCAATTGGGCTAGAGAGGCGATCTAAGTCAATGTTTCTCAACCACTGGGCCAGGGCCCATTAGTGGGCCGCGCACCCCCTATCAACAATTTTGTTTTTCAAGTTGAAGCTAATTTTTAGTAGGGTACAATATTAATATTAATTATTACAGTATTAATCTAATCTATGCTGGAAATTAGATGTTTTAAACAGTATATAAAACTTATTGTAACGCACCACGTACAACTAGAGACCCCAGCGCAGGAAGACACACAGGTGAGTGGTAAAAACAAGTCTTTATTAAACCACAAGCAGAGGTTTCACACAAGGAACGGTAACAGTGAGGGGCAAATCGGTTAGCGTCGTCGGCGTTCGAGCAGGAGGTCAAAACCAGAGAGGCGGTCGTAACAGCCACCGAGGTCCAGAGGGGCAGGCAAATACTCAGTACCATGAAGACGTAGCTAGGGTCGAGAACCAGGAAGGGCAACACAAAAAGGAACGCCGGAAAGCTCTGCATAATGCGGGAGACAATCTAGATATGAATGAGAGAATACTGAGGAGTTATATAGGGCGGGTCATAATCAGAGGGAAGTGGAAAACAGCTGGAAACCACAGGAGGAAGGCAAACACGAGGGACACCCAACAAGGGACCTACAAAATAAAACAAGAAGTGACAGCCAAGACAGGAGCGTGACACTTATAAACAACAACTATTATAAATAGTACAGGATTCTTTCTAAGGATGAACTCACACTGCACTCTGGACTGTGCCTGAGCACGTTACACACCCAAAGTTCAGTTTTGTCTACTGTGAACGCGCTGGGACTGGCCCGCTGGCACGGGTCTGGTCCGACTTACAGAGGTTGTCTGGGGCGCGGTACAGCACGACTCTGCCGCGGCACCATGTAGTGTGATTACAGACAACGCAAGAGCACTGACCTCACGTCACTGACACGACTGTTCAATTTAACATTTACTACTAATATTATTATTATTACTTGGATAATACAGTCAATTCATTCAGCATTTGGGTTAAAAACAGGTCTAGTTTCTTACCTTAATCCCTGGGCTCCCATCTGTAACAGGGCGTGATGCTGCATTCCATTAATACACCTTACAATAGAGGTGTACACCTTATAATCTATTGAATAGATTATTAGATTAGAATAGAATAGACAAAATAATTTGGGATCTATTTTAATGGGCCCCGACTAGTTACACGTATGAATAGGTGAGCCTTAATGTAGAAAAGGTTGAGAACCCCTGGTATAAGTGACATCATGATGACATCGCTACATCATGAAATGGTGTCAGTGTGGTGTGAAAAACACTTTTATTATGTGCACAGCGTATGCACCGCCCCTCCGATGCCTTTCATTGGATTTTGAGGTGGATCTGGATGTGGATTCAGATCAATGTGGTTGGTTGATTGGTTTCTATGTTACTTGTAGTTCGGTGAAACATGCACTAACACTGCAAGCCAGTTAAGGACAAACCTCCAGAGGACTGGTTGTCTTGGCAATGCTGTAAGGTTAAGCACATTTAGATCATCGGTACTGATGGGAAACATTTAGACTTGGTAAATTCAAACAAAAAAAGTTAAGGTCAGAGTCATAGTTGACCTTAACGTTTTGTATAGGTTACTTTTTATCATTTCCCCTCAAGGTAATAGAACCGTTGCACATAAAATGCATCCACCTCTCTCCTCCTCCTCACTTCTCCTCGCCTCTTCCAGTTGAATAACTGCGAGGGGTTTCCACATGGGAGCTGCCACTCTGGCAGCAAAGTCTTGCTTGGCTATGAGTGCATGAGTGGAATTAGCTAGCCAGGATTCTGTGGAGGGCTTTGATACCGGCACAGAATTCACGCGGGGCTATTTTGTAGTTCGCAGCAACTGTCGGACGAGCCGTGAGGAGGCCAAATGTCACATTGGGCTAGAGAAACAGAAGGTTGCGGGTCAGGGGGTCCCCTCCCCCGTCCCACCCACACAGAAAACATACGATTTACAGCGTTTAAGTGATCAGAACTTACGCAGATCCAAGTGGCCGTGAGAACACCCACTAAATGACCCTGCACCCATGTATGGGAGTCTCTCAGATGAAGATTTAGAGCGAATAGCGCATTTCTGTGGTTTTGTTAATGTGTCTGAGCTGAGTTTCTTTGTGTACTTTAAAAAATATGCTGTGCTCACATTGAACATGACAATTGTAAATATTTATTTCATTTGAATGGAAGGCCTTGCAGTTGTTTCTGGCACTGTGTTCTGCCTTTGTCAGCATTCTGAAACTGAAAATAGAAGCTCGAGGAGAACTAATGTGAGGAATAAGAAACATGATTTAAAGGCTCTTTATTGCTACAGTAAACACCTTCTGATCCCTTCCCCCGTTACGGCTTCCAGACGCATAGTGTTTGCTTTGCCAAGTTTCACAATGTTCTGCAGAACCTGTTTACGGACTGTACCTTTCTGCTTAAATCATAGAATACATTTGCAAGGGAAAATAAGAGCCTCCATGTAAAGACGGAAATGATACATTTACATGGAGACTCTGCGGGGATTGTGAGTTTACAGAGGGTAATGCTGTTTCTTAATGAAGCTGTGTTCCACGTTTGATTCTAGTTGGTCTTGGCTGAAGTTTCGTTTAGGCACATTGGGGCTGAACACTGGAAGAAATAAAATTTCACTTAATTGCTTCCAGCTTATCATTAGACCTTTTTTGACTTTCTCTGCGAGTAGGCAGGAGAACCATAAAAGGGCAACTCTTATTGTCCATTCATTTCAAACATGCATGTTGTATAACTAGAAGAATACTACGATTAGACTTGTCCTGGAAATTACAATATCGACTTATCATACAACATACAGACATGACCTTGATCATTGGTGCTGATATTGCACCTTGTGTTTACATGCGTATTTGTTTTCATGAATATGTTACCAACATTTTAGCCAACATGATGCCGGAATAAACTAGGGTTGTCCCAAACCGATTGCAAAGAACTGTATTGGGCCTGATCGCAGCAAATTTTGATCGATCGGCATCGGAGTTAGTAAATACAAGTCACACACAGATCAGTTTGTGTTCTGCCATCGGTATGTTTCATAAGTGCAGATGGCGCTGTAGCCACTACTCTATTCAGTGCTTTCTGCTAGCTCTCCAGCAGTGTCGTGGCATGCGTTTCAAAAGCATACCTTCGATCTACACCAAGCCTGTTTTTGTCTCTTCCCCTTGACTGTATATATCGTTACACCATTAGGAATATACACAATTTTAATATTGCTGCAGCAATTTGCTGCCCCCATTTTTCCTCCATAGATTAAGGAAAAAACACAAACAACCATGAGACAAACAATGACAGTGACAATGACAGATGACGACAAAAACAGCAAATCTATTTTTGACAGATGCTGTGTCTAATACGCTTCTGACTGGCCAATCAGGTAGTGCTTTCCACATGAATACACTAGTTTTTCTCGTCATCCTGTCTCACTAGTGTTTTCCTCCTACTAACAGGCACTGTACAGGCCCTTACCGGCGCTCAGGCAGCTTGTCCACATGTGTTCACCACACACAGCGACAATAAACCATGCGAAGTGAATATAAGGTGTTAGTTGAGGCTAATAGGTGTTTTCCCCAATGACTGCGTAATTCCATTACAGAAAGATTTGACAAATAATTCCAGATGGACTGGATTCCACAGCTCTCATGTGGGAACATTTTGGTTAATAGCTCTGCAGATAAGCCACAAAACCTTTCAAATAACAATGCAAGCATTAAATTTGGCACAAAGACTCATGAAGGGCAACTTTTTAAGAAAATCCCATTAGCCACCCACAGTTCCAAGATGGCCACCATTTTCTACCTTGAAATATTAATTTTGTCATAGAATTTGTCACAACTGTCCAATAAGCTGATAATTTGTCTAGAATATTAATTAACTTTACTGTAACTAAAGTGATGTGTTTATGTAGGTGTCAATACATTTGATGAAGTTATCTTGGTCTTGAAATGTCTTATGCCACTACACCTCCATGATGAGCAGTTACATAGGCTTTCATGTGTGCCCTAGCTTGCCCCCCCTCTCTCTCTCTGGGTCTGTCTCTCTTCGTCTCTGCCCCCTCCTTTCTTTGTCATATGTATGGATGCTTGAAGTATCAAGAAAAACAAAAACAAAACAAAAAAAACCCAACAGAATCTGTACTTGTGAGAGCATGGCCAGAATGATGGAACATAGGGTACGACAACAATGAAACCAGTTTTAAGGACACCATGAGGTCTGAAAAGTGTCTTTTTGCGCTCAGGTGTCCTTTAAATACAGGTTCTTTCAAGTTGAAATTCACTCTTTGGGACTTGGACAAGATGTCCTTTATAGACAGTCAGGTGTCCATTAACACAGGTTTTACTGAATTTCAACATCTCTAGATAGTTTTAAATAGCCTATTTACCTGCATCTAACCAGCTTGAAAGTTAAATATTCTTATTCCTGATGTTAAAAAAAACATAAATTGTCACCAAGATCATTCAAATCTTAATATTATGTTGATTTCTACAAGAAAATCTATATTTTAAGGTTGAAAATTTGAAATTTTCAATGGCTAATGTTTTTTTTTTTTTTTTTTTTATTTGTGGCCCCTTATAAGTATCCATGCCAAATTTGATGCTTGCATCATTATTTGAAAGATTCCAGCACCTGCTAGGCAAAAGTAAGGCAAACGATCCTGTGTATGAACTTAGTTTTAAAGACAGTGGCACTGAAGGATTGATTGATTCTATACTGCTGTGCCAAATGTTTAATAATTATGTAAGTGAAATTGTTGATGACTGTCCAAGAGTCCATTTTTACCTCAGCCAAGGAGGCAATGTTTTCACTGGTGTTTGTCTTTTTGTTTGTTTGTCTTTTAGCAGGATAACTCAAAATGTAATCAACAGATTTCAATGTAATTTGATGAGCAGATAGATAATGCTCTGTGAAATAAGTGGTTCAGTTTTGGAGGTGATCTGGAATATATTCTGGAACTGAGATCCAGAAGAATGTTTGGCACATAGAAACGTTTAGCTCAAAAAGTTGTGAGAGGATGTTGATGAAATTTGGTCAGCAGATGCATAATGTCCGAGAAAATGAAGGCTTTTATTTTGAATTTGTTCCAGAATATATTTTGGATCCAGGATCCAGAATAAGTTTTAAGCATTCAGGAACATTTAATTCAAAAATGTATTGACAATGAAATTTGATAACATTTTTTGAGGAGATGAATCATGTCTGAGGATATAAATTATGTCATTTTTGAGTCAATCCGGAACATATTCTGGGTCCACAAGAATGTTAGAGATATAACACCGTTGAACTCAAAAATGGATCTTGATAAAATTTTATAAGCATATACATAAATTCTTAGGAAATGAAGCTTAATGCTTGATGCTAAATGCAAGTGAAAGTGGATATTTTGGTGATGCGGAATATGTGGCTTTGGTGGAGGCGTGCGCTCTCTGAGTGCCTTCTAGTCATTATTGTTTTGATTGTGTGTTTTGATTGTATTTATGCTTAGTTTATGTCTTAAAATGACAATAATATTGTTTATCGCAATTATTTCTGGGGAAGTACATCATCCACCAAGAGTTACTGTGGCAGACCTAACTATGACACATAAATTAAATGATAAGCACCATCATGTGGAAGAATCATATGGTCAGATAAATGAGCCGTTCTTAATTTGAGTAATGTGTGATTTGGAAGAACCATCTGATGTTTTACAAGTATTCACAGTCACACAGAAGTTTAACCAGACTGAGTCCTTCAATGAAAGCAGTGGAAACTAACTGGATTTGTGCACCTCAGTCAATGATACTCTCCTGCACCTTGTGAAATTTTGGTTAAGCTTAAGCTTAAAAAAACAAAAAACAAAAACAAACAACAAAATAGAGCCCTGCCAGAGTGGAAGTAATCCAGATAACAGGCTGGTTCTGTGTAACGTGCTAACCCCATTGATTGGGAGGCGGGATTTGCCTGTGTAATTGTTGTGGAAGTTTGTCTGACCTTTCACCGTTGGATAATACGGTGTACTGTCGGAGCTTCAGGGGATGCTTGTTGTGCGCCACACAGTAGATCTCTTTTCATTCTGACAATGCTGACGGTTTGTGACCAGCGTGGGGTTGGTATTTGTTTTTGCTGGGAGGACCCGGGAAGGTGCCTGCTGAGCCGTAAACACCGTGTTCATTCCGGTGAGCGTGTACATGCCTAAGCGTATGTCTCGCGGCTGAGGCAGCTTCACGTCGCTGCCCCTGCTCCCCCTGATCCCCCTGATCCTGACCCACTTTCTTTTCCCCACTCGTCACTCCCTCTTTAATTGCCGCGCGGCACACTGAGGCCATCTGCTCAACTGAGGCCTGTCTCCATGGAGATGCTGGGAGGCTTTTCGGATTTGCTGTGGACTGACCAACAGGGAAATAGAGGTCAGGGAATGGGGGTAGGGTGTTGAACAGTCACTGGGGCACCCAAACTTTGTCGTAAGATGCTACACCTGTATGATAGATGGAAAATACTTGCAGTTTGAAGATTTTTTTTTCCCCCACTTCACCCCATGCGTCCTGGATGGTTCAAACCATAAAATGTAAACCAACATGTGTAGGTGTCACAAAGTGGGTCCCTGATTGGATTTTAGCTGTCGTCCTCTACTAACCATGGAAATGGCAAACACAAAGTTCTGGTCTTGCAGAAAGAAACATGAGTTATGTTAAGATTATAAATTGCATTTTTGCATTTCGCCAAGAAGGCATTTTTAGACAACGGCTATTTGTCTGAGTTAAGAGTCCTGGGTTGCTTCAGTTAGATGCATATTTAGCGGTGGTCTCATCTGCCTGCTCATGCCATATTGAATTGTGCTCCTTTATCCTTATGAGCATCTTTGTATATTTTACTGCTCCTGCTCATTTCCTTTGCAATGATGCGCCTCAGTGAGGAAGGAGTTGCTCCATGTTTCCAATTAACACTCAAACACATTTGGATTTGTGGTCTACACACAGGCCTGTCAGCTGTACTTGCATCAAACAGCAAGTCTTCCCTATATGTTATTTGAATATTCACGTGTTCCATGCTTGTTTGTATCGCAGTTTCCTCTAGTAAGTTCTTTCGGCTTCTCCAAATTTTCAACTTGGGGTCGCCACAGCAGATCCCACATGGATCTGCATGTAGTGCCCTTCCTGACGCAACTCCACATTACATGGAGAATGTAATTACCTCTTACCTCTGTACCGCAGTTTCCTCTAGGATTCCTTTGTTGTCCCGCTGGTCAGGCCCTCCAGATCCCTGTCACCGCTCACCATCTGACCAATTACATTTCAGAATTTGAGATATAAGTAATGATGATATTTTGAACAATTGTGGCCTGGAGAATCTCTCAAATAGGGTTGGTAATGTCTATAAAATTGGAAAATCATGATGGCTACAGTAAAACATCGTGATGGACAATGAAATTGGGGGCAGGGCTTTGGACTTGAGCAGCAAGGGACATGGACCACATGTATGAATGTGAATTATGTGCTTTACATTCTATGGACAAGCTGAACTTCCACAATTAATCAAATCAAAATCATGACATTTGACCAGAATACATGTGTCGTTTCAGCTGTGCATGGCTCGTGATGGCCGCATCTCCGTCCAGGTGAACTCTTCATGTTTTCTTGGATTCATTTTTTATGTGCATAGCATGAAAACTGGACATTTCTTTGCATACTGAGCAGCACAATATATCTCCACAGGACACACAGCCCAAATCATGGACTGATGTGCTTGTTTCAGCCCACACACGACTCCACCGACAGACAGATGCTGATGATCCCATAACCTCCTTGGCAGAGGTAACAAGAGGCACTGAGACCACATACGTCTGGAGGGGTTTTAAACTTGCAACCATAGGTCTTTGTGCAACATATTTGCAGGTCTTTGTGATGTCGTAAGGCTGGTTCTTGAAATACTGAGAAAGCATTAAAGACTTTGAATCACGCTAAGGATCTGCCTCGAAATCTACTCAACTCTTCATGACCCAAGCAGCACCTCTCTGTAAAAAGTAAGTAAGTTCCTTCGGCTTCTCCCAATTTTAACTTGGTGTCACCACAGCAGAGCCGATGTGGCTCTGTCTGCATGTTGATTTGGCACAAGTTGTACAGCAAATGCCCTTTCTGATGCAACTCCACATTAGATGAAGAATGTGCAGGGGTGGCATTGAACCAGGAACCTTCTGCTTTGGAAGCAAGTGCACTAACCGCTTGGCCATCTCACTGCCTTAGAAGCATCTCCCTGTAATATTGTCAAAATCCATTCTTTGTTCTTTCTGAGTAAAGAAGTAGAGAAGTCTGAGAAGAGTTATGTCTATAACCTCCACCCTCTGTCAATTGGAAGAAGTAATAAGTTGTGATTACCTTGAAGCAAGGCAAAGACCTGTAACACTGAGTCATAGTTTTACAGCTGACAGAAAGGGATCATGTCTGTCTGCAGATGCTAAAATTCAGTGTCTTGTGGATTCACAAGGCACTTCATCTGCATCATCTCAGTCCATCCAGCTGTAAATGGGTACCAGCCTTGGCTGGGGAAATAACCTGCGATGGACTGGTGTCCCATCCAGGGGGAGTTGTAGACTCTCATCCACTTCACGCTACGGTCTCCAGGGTTAAGCACCGGCACCAATGGGCCTCTGGGCCTGTATAGGACTTTGTACTTCTTATGGATCCTGAAAAGTTTTAGAGATCTTTGGCTCAAAATTGAGAGCATTTTGGTCATAATCTGCCTCTGAATTTTTCTTTAATTTTTTTTTTTTTAAATTTCGTTAACATTACCAGCCGTTTTCACATTCTTGCTTCTTACAGCAAATATTTCGCCGTTTTTTTTTTTGTTTGTTTTAATCAGCTGAACCCTTTGGATGGCTCTTATTTCTTTCATATCTGTTCTTTGATGTGGGTTTTAGTTTCATCTCATTTCTAAGTTGTTGGTTTTTTCCATCAACCTCATCCAGGTCTCTGTACATAACCTTTCATTTGAGATGATGTGTCAGAATTGCCAATATGGTTCAAAAATACAAACATGCATGCATGCAGTGAAACTAAAATCTGAAATTAAGTCTTTTTCCTGAAGAAATAAATTCATGGTAGCAGCTTGGCTGGACGCTTGCCTTCCCCTCCACACAGGCTATTTTTCTCTCCCACAGAGCCATTTCATTCTCCCATGTGTTTGGATGGCACTCAGCTGACAAAGTACCACTGCCAATCCACACGACAATCTCTGATAACAAAATAATTGTTGATGTGTTATGAAAGAATATCTGATCAGTGCGTGAAGACACTTACAACACTATAGGAATAAAGAACTTTTCTTTCATTTTGCACCAACAAACCTAAACCACTTATATTTTTTTTCTTTGGAGATTAGCTGCCAGGATGTTGCTGGAACTATTGATTATTAGAATAAGAAGCAGTGCAGAAGGAAAATCAGAAACTGCAACAGTACTTAAAAAAAAAATCACAATAAAGGACATGAAGTTGCTATTTATTGTTGTAGCTGCCATTTGTTTTATCTGCGGTAGTTGTATGAATGTTTCATGGACTCAGCCTATTGGCTGACATCATGTTTTACTGTTGTTGTGTTTATTTTAATTCATTTATTTACTAACTTGACTTTTATTAACAACTGGTTATTCTGTGCTTAGCTAAACATCATGTCAAAGGACTGCAGTTGAAAATTAGCCTGCTGGCTAACACTGGCACATTTACAGAAATGTTGATTAATGTGCATTGTCCTTTTAATAAATAAATGTAAATGGAAGTGGTTCAGATGCACAAAGCAGAAAATATCACTTCAAACTTACATGATCTTCACAGCTCGTGAAGTTTGGGACGAATCCACCCGGGAAATGCGCTGTAACAGCTACATACGCTACTGTGCAAAAATCTTAGGCACGAGCTTTGCACAGGATTGTACTACTGGTGATGTAGTGATAGTTCCTCATTTAATTCTAGAACACTACTACAGAACGGGATATTGTTTTATCTGTGTAAATGAGAGTTAGACTTATTACCAAATAGTTTTTAGAGAATGTTTATTTGCGGAGCTTTCCTTGGAAGGAACCCTTGGGTACCGTTGGAATGACTTTGTGCCAAATGAATGGTGACTAAAGTAGATCACTTATGTTGTGAGGGGACGTGAGCTACAACATTTTGGCTACGTAAATGGACTGCATTTACATAGCGCTTTCCCTTCCAATGCAGACACTCAAAGCACTTTAAATGATGCCTCGCATTCACACACCCACAAACTTATGTCAAGGCGCTCAACTGCACACTGGGACCATCTTGCTTCCTTCCTTGACTAAGGACCTTGCCCAAGGGACCTTAGTGATTATCTTGTCTGACAGGGAACTGAACAGAGGATCTGCTATTCTCAAGCACACCGATTTACCCTCTAGACCATTACCTGGTGTAACACAGGTATCCTAAGGCTAGCTCAGGGAAGACAGAAACTTCCTGTGGCGCAGAAGGGCAAAAACTCCCTTTATCTTGATTTTTAGTATGAATACAGACCATGAAAGCGGGGCCTCATGATCCTTCTGACTTCTTGGGTTTAAAGCAAAAGTTGTCAGAAAAGTTATCACAGGGATAACTGGCTTGTGGTGGCCAAGCGTTCACAGCAACGTTGCTTTTTCACCCTTTGATACTAGCTCTTCCTATCATTGTGAAGCAGAACACACCAAGCATTGGACTGTTCACCCACTAATGGGGAACGTGAGCTGGGTTTAGTCCATCATGAGACAGGTTAGATTTTTCTGTGCCTTGTGTCCCTGGCATATGTAAGACTGATATAACCCCTGAGGCCCATTGCTGCCGCTGCTCATCTCCAGAGTCCGCAGCATGAAGCAGATAAAAGACTATGACTCCTCCTGAATGGGATGGCAGTCCAACTTAGGTTACTTTCCCAGCCAAGGCCAGTACCCATTTATAGCTGGGTAGAATGAGACAATTATGTGTCTTGTCCAAGGACACTGACAGGTAGCATGAGTGGAAATCGAACCCAGGTGTAAATATTGGTAGCCCAGCTTCTTATTCACTGAGCTACCAGCTCTGCTCCCTGGCACAGGAGTATTTGAAACCCACACTTGAAATTTTCCAAATATATCAATACCAAGGAGGCTAAACTATGTTTTTACTAAGATTTGTTTATTTACTGGAATACTTTAAAAATATATCAACCATTTTGAAACTTGGTTGAAAGTGTGGCACAAGAAAAAAAAAACATCAAATTTTTGGTGTGGATCTGAAGGCAGATCCAGGAAATATCTTTCACTTTCTTTAAGCCCCACATATTATTGCTTTATGACATCACAAAAAAAGCCAATCTTTCTGTCGCTTTCTCTTCTCTGTCTTTGCTGTTGACTGGCTGATGTATTTGCTGTTTGAGCACCCTTCCACATGTCAGCCCAACAGGATGTCCTTTTTTTTTTTTAAATAGCTACCAGGCAGGTTTTAGTCCTGAATCAGTTTCTTAAGCTGCAGCCTCCAAAAAAGGCCAGTTATTAATTGAGCCACTTTCAGATGACTTCCCAGCCAGAGTAGTTTGTTTTCAGCATAACCACATGTTATATATCATGTTTGACCACCTTCTTTCACAACATTCAGAAAATGGTCTGACAACAAAATGGCAAAGAAGATGGATGCTAAGACATCAGTATAAAAGCAAAGGCAAGCTTGAGAGAAAGGAAAAATGAGTGCGGGGAAAAAAGAAGTGCTCGGCGCTTGTCATCATTCGCCCACACATATTCCATCCACTTCTCCATCACTCCATTACCTCCATGCAAATGACAGCTCTCTGTGTCCCGCTGAGGGGAGAAAAGGCCTATTAACACCACAGCAGAGAAAGCCCGAGCACTGTTCAGCCCACGCACAGTGGTCCTCCTTCACCCTTACCCTCCCACGCTCACACAAACTCTGAACATGGACGCTCTGCACACAGCTGGCCGGGGGAAGAAGGGCAGATGCGAAGAGGAGGTGGGCATGCAGGATGGCCATTCAGTGGAAAGGATATTTTCAGCAAGTTTGTAATCTGTTGCACAACAGCAGAAAGATGAAATTGCTGTAATTTGGTCTTGATTGTTGGGCTCAAACAATAGGCAATGCACCTCATGGATAAAGTAAACCAACCTGCCTGCATCGCCTCCTTTTCTCGATTTCGTGTCTAATTTCTAGCAGTAGGAAGCCTGGTGTGGTGTGCTGGGACACGTGCGTGGGCTCTCGTCAAAATGCATGCTTGTATTTACTGTGAAATTGTCGACTTAACAGACAAAATCCATTTATTATAGAAGAAGCAAGTCCTATAGAGGCCCTGAGTCTCATTGGTGCCAGTGCTTCTCCCTGGATACCACAGCGTGAAGCAGATAAGAGTCTACAACTCGACCTGGAGAACGCCAGTGTGCCGGTTATTTACCTAGCCATTTCCAGCCAGGTGGACTGAGACAATAGAGGTGGTTTTGTCCAAGGACACAGACAGGTAGCATGACTGGAATTCAAAAACAGGTCTTCATATTGGTACTCCCACTGAGCTACCTGCACTAAACCTTTGTTATCACGGTGTCAATTAACTGATCCAAAAGTGAGATCTATATTGACGTACAGGCATTGATCTGAACAAAATTACACAGAAATGCAACACAATTGCTCTCGCTAACAAAAACCAACATATTAACTTTGCAGAATCTAGGTATGCACACTAAACTACGTGTCTTAATATCTGCTAATGGTATTTTGTGTGGATGGTAAAAATACAGACCTGAAAAGTCAATGCAAAGTGAGTAATGCGAACTTCAGTGGCAGCTACTTCCAGTTCACGCTGCCGCTGAATGGAAGTGGGTGGTTTTGTCTGAGACTGGCAACACAAGTTTTATCACACTTGACTTCTTACACGTCCTGAGCTGCTATTCTGCTCTCATGGTGGAGCAGATCATTATATATAAGATACATCATTGGGTATCGGCCCATTACCAATGAACACATGATCAGAATTCATGTTTGCTTAATAACATGGTAAATGTTGTGTTTTTTGAGCCAGCTACAAGCTAACTAGTCAGGTTAGTTGATTTGACCATCCATTGTATTAAATGGCTAGCTAACTAGCTCAGTCACCATCCTCTTCAGTGGTTTAGTCTTTTCCAGAGAAGAGGCTCCACAGTTTTTCCCCATCTCCTTCATAACATTTTCCACTCTTTGATGGAAAGCAACAGCGGAGTTACTCCAGAAAATAGAAGCACTCGGACAGCGCAAACCTCCGCCACGCCGTAAGGTCTCACACACATATCACTATGTGTCCTGCTATAGAATTCCACAAGGCAAAGTAGTCCTGTATTTTTTAAACATTTATATTTGGATTCCGTGACCCTGACAAACTAGCACGAGTCCTTGGAATCACATTGATATCATGATCCGTTTGGACGTTATGCATGAAAAATGATATTTCCATAATGGCAGTTTTCTTCTGGATCTAGTTTACTAACTATTAAAGAAAGCTCAAATCTGTTTGCACTTTAGTGAATTCGCATTGTCTCAGGAACACAATGGTGTTTGTTAAAAGTCTCTAGCACTATTAGGAACGCGATATGTGCACGGCCCCTGCTAAAACCTTTTTTCATATCAACAGATCCAGAAGAATGAGGAGATCCAGATGAAATGTAGATGA
>OMMV01178774.1:0-12667 GCA_900302635.1 Chatrabus melanurus
TATGGCGGAGGAGAACACTGGAGGTTGGGTCAGACTGAGGTGAAGAGCCAGGCGGGCCAGTGGAGCTGGTGGTGGCTGCGGACTGCAAGAGAGACAAAAACATAAATTGTTAACAGAGTTCCAAAAACAGGCAGAGATCAAAGTTAGTTTCCAAACGGCAAAGTAGACACAGGACTGAGAGGCCAACACTACCACAGACGGAGTGGAATGGTCTGGCGACTTCCTCTTGCCCAGCCGGGTCTTAAATAGGAAGTTGCTGATGAGTTGCAGGTGTGCCGCAGCCACAGGTGGAAATGATGAGTAGCTCCACTGGAAGAAACAGGAAACAAACAGAAAGCACTGGTGGAGAGAGGGAAAAGCCGGCATGGAGCCGACCGCAACCCAGGACCACAACACTTTGACTATGATGATCCTGTGGAAAGAGAACATGTATGGGTTGTTTTTCAACGCAGTCCCTTTTGAGGTCCACACACTTCTTCCAACAGTGCTGCATGCTTGGATTCCCTTGGCATAGATGTTTACATCCTGATTGTCCAAAAGCCCTCAACGGCAGGTATGATGACATCATCACTGTGATGTTTCTTCCCAGTTAAATGGTTACATGTTGCTAAACCAATGGAGGTCAAATGTGCCAAATCAGGAGCATATACACTGCTCAAAATAATTAAAGGAATACAGTGTTCCCTTAATGGTTTTGAGCAGTATAGTTGTTGGTCAATCACTAACTTATACACAGCACATATGCACAGCAGCCGGGGCAACTGCCAACTTGTGAGCTGAGGCATTGCCCTAATTAATGAGAGCCCTGCTCATTTGCTTTCCTGAATGTTTGCTCTTGATAGCTGCCTCAACATTCTGGTATCGTTCTCGTAGTTACAGTTTGGCTCTTTGGAGGGTACAGAAGTCCACAAATACAGTGATCTTTGCATCCCGGACAAGAGGCAATCACTTTCTCCGCAGATCGAATTACCTTATCCTTCTATGGATGGTGTGAGAATGTGTGTTTCCACTACATGGATTGCCTCTTTTCCTCAGGCTTGACGTACTCAACCTATCTCTCATCCTGGGTTTGGAAACATTTGATGAAACTCGTAGGATTTGCTTCAAAGCATTATAAGTTCTCCCATGACATGATGAGCCTGGTACATGTTTTATCAGGTGTCAGAAGATGCGACGTACACTGAGCAGAGACCTTTTGACATTCAAAGTTAGGTATGTAAAATGTTTACAGCTTTTTAATAGGCGAATCCAGTACCATGAGTTATCTGACGATAGCCATTCACCTATCGCCCAATAAATGACTTACTTTGTGTAGACATGATACAGAATAGCACAGCAAACACAGAAGGTTTATTGTGCTAAAATTATTCACGGGTAGCATCAAATCTAATGGATGTTCTCATGAAGTCCTTCTGCATAATCTGCCTGTGGTGCTTAATATTTGGCTACTGTTAAATTTAAAAAAAAGTAAAAATTGGAGTAAAATTTTTTCTTGATAACAGTCACATAAGAAAATGGCCAAAGAGTTTTCCCTTGAAAGACGCAAGTAACAAACCATATGGAGCATTGACATTCTGTATACTTGTACTAAAGCCAAACAATCCTGGAATTACCCATTGGAATTAACAATTTTATTGCAATTTATATCACACCTGCACAAAATTTCACTTGTTTAATTAAGTGCATGTCTAAGTAGAAGCGATGTTTCCCCAAAAACTGCCTCATGTCCATTCAAATAGATTCACAATCAGCAAAAATCTCAGACTCAAAAGTCAAACACAATAAAACCACACCTTGTATAAGAGGAGTTTGAATTAAATCCACACAGAGAAGTTCAACATATTTTTAGTGAATAAACAGTCAAAGACTTGCAGATACAGCTGCCATTCAGGAAGGTCTTGACAGGGGTGTGCCACCCTGGAATGGTGGCAGGCTGCAGAGGGGGATAGCTGCAGAGGCCAGAGAGGTGAAACTCGGCAAAGGTGGAAGTCATGTGTGGCTACAGAGACTGCAGAGGTGGTAGAGGCTGGGGGTGAGTGGTTGTGGAGGCTGGAGAGCTGAGTGACTGCAGAGACTGGAGAAGTAAGTTGTTATGAAAGCTGGAAGATTGAGTGGCTGTGGACACTGTGGGGGAGAGAGTGAAGTGGTAAGTAGCGGCAGAGGTTGTGGCAAAGGCTGAATGAATGTGTAGTCAAATCATCTCCTGCCCAGGCACTGACCAGGACTGACACTGCTTAGCTTCAGAAAAGTTAGTATGGTCAAAGCAGATGGTCACCCCACTGAGTCTGGTCTGCTTGAGATTTCTTCCTAAAATCAAAACGCCTGAGGGAGTTTTGCCTTACCACTGTTGCCAATGTGCTTGCTCAAGGGGTGGGTAAGGTTAGACCTTTCTCATGTGAAGTGCCTTGGGGCAACTTATGTTGTGCTTTGGTGCTGTATAAATAAATTGAATTGAATCGAATAGGGAAAAAAATTGTGAGTAAAGGCAGAGGCCTGCAGAGCCTATTAGGAGGTGTCGGAGAGGTAGTGGTAGATCTGAGAGAGGCAGAGGTGGGCAGAAAAACCAGCAGAAATGCTGGCAAGAGAGCCGGGCAGCCAATTTTCAATTTGAAATTGAATCTGACAAGGGTAGAGTTAGTGGAGGGAATAGCGTAGAAAATTGGCATGATAGAGGACAGAGGAGTGAAGCTACTTGATGTTACAAAGACTGGAGCAACAAAGTAGCAGGGTAATGAATTAGTGGCAGAGAGTCAGACTGTGGAGATGACAGAGTCCAAGCAAGGACCCAAGCTGGCATGGAATATGCACTTCTCCACCTTAACAAAGAGGTGATTCTCCATCAGCCATTGTATAACATACAGCACCTGTTGGACATGCTCTGAGGGATTATGGGCATAGATAAGAATGTTGTCTAAGTACATGAACATGAGCCATCCAACCATGTCATAAAGAATGTCAATAATAATGGCCTGGAAGTTGACTGGATAGTTGGTAAGTCCAAAAGGCATGACTAGGTACTTGTACTGCTAAATGTATTGTAGGCCGTTTCCATTTGTCACCTTCCCAGATCCTCAGCAGATTATAGGACTTCCATAGGCCCTTCTTTGGGAAGACTGTGGGTCTCTGTATGAGCTTAAACATGGAAGTGATGAAGGCAGGAGATACCACTTCCTGGTGGTGATCTCACTGAAACCTCTGTGGTCAATGCAAGGTGACGGCTCTTGTATGTCTTTCCCATGAAGAACTCCACCCCATCTGGTAAAAAGGTACAGCAGATGATCTCCACCATCATTCCTTTCAAAGTGTACACGCCATAGCCTTCCTTTCATTGGCAGATAGAGAATAAAGGCCACCACGGTAGAGGTGACAAATCCAGCAGTAGGTATATAGCTCAGTTGCATGGGTGGTAAGGCAGCAGAGAGGATGATCATATCTTATTGTACATGGCTCCAAATCATGGTAAGGTTTAGGAACTCTGGATAGATCTGGTGGAGGGACAATAGGCAAAGGGCCAGGTTCCAGTGCAGAGGCAATTAGTCAAACAGAACTCACTCAAGAACAGAATCTATATGGGAGTCATAGGTGACCAGCCATTGAAGCCCCAGGATGACAGGGTAATCCATGGCTGAGAAAACATGAAAGATGAGCATCTCATTGTGGTTGCTGGAAGCTTTTAAGCTGATGTGGTTAGTGCAGTGTGTGACCTGACACACTACACTAGCCGACAATGAAATTCTGGTACACCTCGGAGTTAACCAGAGCTGGCTTCTACCCCAGAGGAGCAGTTGCATGGAGGTGGAAGGGGGCCTGGAGGATTGCTCACTTGTAGGGCCCCAACTATGGATGAATGCTCTCTTTTGCCAGAAACTGTGAGAAATAGTGCCCTTATGTCATACCTTGGATATATTCTTGGCTAGTCCAGAGGATGGTGTTGAACCCTCATTATGATGAGACAACTGGCTGGCATCCTTTCGTTGTGAATAGGACTTGGGTCCAGACCTGAGTGTTGCCTCCTTTTCTGAGCTGCAATAGCAGAGCCAGGCACCGATATGAGAGGACACTTCCACCAGCCCCTCCATGGAACGAGGCCTGCCCAGCTTGGCCAGCATATCTTTAATGCAGTCTGATAAACTCCACAGATTACTCCACCACTAGCCTTGTGCCTTGTTGAGGTTCACCAGTATGCAAGAAAGTTCATAGGTGGCAGGCTGTAATCAAAAATCCACTTCCAGCATTTGAAGAAGAGGGCAACCCACTGGCAGCTGGAGGATCCCCACTCCAAATTCCTCACAACCCAGTCCATTGGCTTGTCTTAAAGTTGGGCCATGATGTGGGCCACCCGGGAGCTTTCAGTCAGATAGGCGTGTGGCTGGTGAGTGTCAAAACTAAGCAGGCAAGCAGGAAGGCATGGTACATCCCAAGCTCTCTGGGGAGAGAAGCTTTGTCAAGGACAGGAAGATACACCGACTACTGAGTTAGTGATGGGCCAGCGGCTATAGCACTTGATGAATACTGGTCCTGTTGGGGCAGGATTTGCTGCACAGCATCTATGAGGATGTTGACTTCCTCCCTCATCACCTCCAGGGTGGCAGCAGGTTGCTGTGAGGCATCAGCTGGCTTTAATGTTGGATCATACTGACACCACTGTGAACTGAACCTACATGCAGATACCACAGAGACACAGACAGGTTCAAAGTATTGAACACACAGATAAGCAAGTTTTATTGACAGGCTGTGGAGCAGAAACTGTGTTTCACAGCATACAGAGATGTCTGCCCACAGGAAGGCTATGGGTGGGGAGACTGAAGAGGTAGGTTGCTCTGGAGGCCAGAGAGGTGATTAACAGCATAGGCTGGAAAGGTAAGTAGCAGTGGGTGCTATAAAGGTAAGTGGCTGCTGAGGTTGTGGAGGAGACGGGATGCCAGTGTACACACATGGTCTCCCATGCAGGCACTGACAATGCCTAGCTATAGAATTGGGCATTGGTTGAAAGTGGAAGCCTGCAGAGCCGTTTAAGAGATTTCAATTGGACTGTGGCTGGACTGACGGATCCAATAGAGGATGGCAGAAATACCAGCAAGAGAGATGGGCGGCTGAAGGTTTAGCAGGCTGAGCTGAGTGGAAAGAGTCACATTGAAAGCTGGCTTGATGGAGAGCACAGGAGCAAAGCTACTTTATGATTGTAGACTGCAGAGGCAGAGCTGCGGGACTCATCGTGGTGAAGAATTAGCGGCAAAGATAAAAGCTGTGAGTCAGACTATCAAACAAGGAGAACAGACAGCCCAGGACAAACAGGGTCTCTGACACAAAAATCCAACGCAGACTATTAAAAAGGGTCATATGATACTATGGCAGAGTGGAAACAGGTTAGTGAGACAGGAGGTGTCGGTGCAAGTGATCAATGAGGATGCTGGTGAGAGCGTGGCACACCACCGTAATTGTTCAATGTAAGCACAGGACAACAGGTGAAAAACCAGCTCAGGTCATACAGATCATCTTCCTAAGATCATGTCCATTCAAATCCTCTCATGATTGGCAAAAATCTCACACCCATAGGACAAATAAAAGGAAGAATTCTTCATGAGACCAAAAATAATCAGGGCAAGACCTTCAAAATTTAAGTTCAGTTTTGTGTGCAGGTTTAAAAGAAGTGGCCTATCATGTTTTGCTGTTTTCAGCCCAGACTACGATGAAAAGAGTCTGAGCTGATGCAGACATTCTTTTGAGCCATCATAATTGATTCAGTGGAGGGTCAGAGTCTGGTGGCAGTGAGGTGCTTCAGAAGTCAATGTTCCCAGAATTTAGTGTCAAGGGTGAATACATGTTTTTAGATTTCATAAATAAATATTTCATTCAACTGTCAGTGGCATGTACATGATAGAAGAGAATCCTTTCATGTTCGTTTTTTTTTGATGGGTCGGTGATATGTGCGAGGGAACACTGAAGTTACTAAAGCCTAACAGCGGTTACAAAAGACACATTTGAATGATAAGCCAAAGAGTAGCACTGTGTCTTTTTTCCTCCTGATATGATTGCCAAGGGTGTCCAGCAGAACTGGAGTGATGCTTGACAACAATTAGTGGTGCTTCTTTGGGTTTTGACAGGCAGGCTTATACAATACAAAGCAGACTCTGGCCCCAAAACTTCATAGCGGCACAGATCTACACACTTATCACCCCCATCATTTCTAGACAGGACTCATGCAAGCAATCATCCACTGTAGAAAGAAAATACATCACATGAACTCGTCTGCCCATTGGAGACACTGTACTGATGTAGCTACAGTGTTGTTCATGTTCATGTTGTGGTGGAAAAACATATTTTGTATGATCATCATTGATTACTATGTGTGATATCTTCCAACAATCTTGTGTGGATCTATGTCATGAACTTCAGAATTCAAATTTGTTGAACTTTGATGTGAAATACGATGATACGGTGAGAGATGGTAAACTTATTTTATGAATTTGATTTGAATTCTGAGTCATGGAATCGGGTTTTATGTGTCTGTTGAGTCACTTTAGTCAGTATTACCAATAGCGCAGAAATCCTACCAGTGAAACACAATCCCTCTGGTTAACACTTTGCAAATAGGGTACATTAATTAATGGAGTATTAAGCATTAGTTAACAGTAAATTAAGACTTAAATGTCTTTAGTAATTGTTTATTGTTCTTGTTAACTAAGGTATTAATTTATAAAGATAGTGAACACCATTAATCATTGATTACTAAACACATAGTTAACTCTTAATTAAATGTTAGTTAATGGTTATTACTGCATTACCGGTAACTACTTTAAATTAATGTACCCTTATTGTAAAGCGTTACCAACCACTGTCTACAACTACAAATAAAACTGAGGGCAGTCTACTGTTTGTATATTTGTAATTTTGATGTAGGAAATTAATCACTGCATTAATATCTGGTTAAAATTTCTGAATTTTGAACTATTAAGCTGTAATATTACTTCAAAATATTTATATCATTCAGCTAGCTACACAAAAATTGAGCTAGGTCTAAAACATTTGTTTGTGCTATTAGTCTATATTGCAGTATTTGGCTGACACTCGACTGCATAAAGTTGTCAAATCTGCAGTTTGTCAATCTGTGCACTGTGTGACTCCAAGATTCACCCGGTGAGTGAATCTGTGGTCTTCCATGTTTCATTCGTAGGAAGTCTGTGAGTCACATGAGTCTCGACTCTGGATGCAGGGAGCGAACAGTATCAACGAATCCAAGTCCGATCTGGTTGACGAGGAGGTGCACCTGATCCACACAGCGAATCCGTGAGTTACATGAGTCCTGAGTCTGCACACAGAGAGCGGTCATCAATGAATCTGAGTACATTCTGATTCGCACTGACAAGAAAGATCTAGTTTCACTATGACATACTGGGGTATGTTTTAATGAGATTGTATGGGTTATATGGAGACTAGTGAGTGAAGCATTTAATGGCCTGGTGCTAGCAGCAGGTGTAGACCAAAAGGATCTGGGTTAATGGAGACCACTGAGCAGTGACTCATAGGTTAATAATGGGATCTGGTTGAATGATTTGAGTCAACCAGGACTCGCACAACTCTAATATAACATAGGTGTCATATTAGGTGACCTGTTTGACTGGACACAAGAGGGGGACCAGACAACCCATTTTTCCTGATACAGTCCTGCATTTTCGGTCCGTAAGTGCCCCATTATATTTTGAAAAAAAACCCCCTGTAATTTGTGGTGGGATCTTTGATAAATGCTAGTACATTGAACGCAGTGAGTTGTCCATTAACCAAAGGTTAGTTTGATCACTGATTTTGCCCTGTGTTGTATAATAACAAAGTAATAATACTTAAGTATGTTTTGGAAGTATCTGTACTTTACTTGAGTTTTTTAAATTCTGTCAACTTTCACTTTTATCAGATTAAATGAAATTTGGTGCTTCCTCCACCACTCTAAGTCTACCTGCGACAGCAACAAAGTTTTGGGGAAGCTGAGGCTCCATGTTTTGAGGTGCCAGTTAAGCTTCATAGTTCAATTTTCAAAATTCTGACTGGTTGTTGTTGGTTTTTTAATATCAGCAGTAGCCTACTCCTGGTTAGGTTTTTGAAACCTTGTTTGTAAAATGTGTCAAAATTCTGATTGCTTGTCTTTTACTTTAAAAGTATTTATTTTTGTTTAGGCTAACAAAACCATGTTTGAGGTTTGATGTATGCTCCATCTTAAAGGGTGGATGGATGGATAAACTTCAAAAAATATCAATATCAAGCAGAAATTTGGGGAAAAAGAACAGCTTTTGTACCTTTGTTCAGGCTCAAGACATTATCTATGAAGATTGTTGTAGGCTCCATGTTTTAAACAGCTGGATAAACTTCATAATACTCAAAGTTCTGACTGCCTTATGGTTTTATTAACAGGTAATTGTACTACATTTAAATAAATGAACTGCATTTCTATAGCACTTTTCCATCTAGCAGATGCTCAAAGTGCTTTACGATGATGTCTCACATTTACTTCCCCAGCCAAGGCCAGCACCCATTTTTACAGCTGGGTGGACTGAGATAATGTAGAGCAAGTGTCTTGTCCAAGGACACAGACAGGTAGCATGAGTAGGATTCGAACCCAGGTTTACATATTGGCAGGCCAACTCCTTATTCACTGAGCTACCTGCTCTACAGATACATTTAATTATAGATTACTTGTGATACTTAAGTACAGTAAATACTAGATACTTTAAGACTTTTACTTGAGTAGCATTCTAGTCGGTGACTTGAACTTCTACCAAAGTCATTTTTTGGTAGGGTATCTGTACTTCTACTCAAGTGTGAATTTCAGGTACTTTATACAACACTGATTTTGCCTGAGTGTTGAAGTACCTTTGAACAAGATAATAAACCCCAAAAACTGCTCCATAATGGCGCACAAGCTGCAAGCAAGGAAGAAGTGTGTCCATCATAATGCTTCTCTGACACGTGCAACGTGATCACAACGTCATTGTAATATTACAGAAGCAAGTCCTATACAGACCCTGAGGCCCACTGGGCCAGTCCTTATCCCCGGATACCATACCATGAACCGGATGAGAGTCTATGACTCCCCCTGGATGGGACACCAGTCCATTGTAGGTTACTTCCCCAGCCAAGGCCAGTATGTATTTACAGCTGGGTGGACTGGGACAATACAGAGGAAATGTCTTTTCCAAGGACACAGATGGGTAACCTGGTATAGAATCCCGGCCTATATATTGGTAGTTCAAGTCCTATCCCACAGTCACCTGCTCTGCAAGTAATTGTCCCAATTAGTAATCACTGACAGTGCAGCAGTTTGTGAGTACTCGCAATTACAAATGCGATATCATGCTCTTGCTGTTGGTTTTGTCCACGTTTTTCTCTCTCTCTTCTATGGCTTTACTACCGACAGGTTGAACCAGCTGGTGACAACCTTGCACTTAATGTGTGAATGTGTGGCTTATCAACAGTTTTGGAACATTTCCAAAACTATGATAACCCTGCACCTGTTGCAACTTCATTGTGATGTACAGGATTGTCTGCACCAAGCAACTTGCAGTTATTTATGGTATGCTTATTCCAGACATTCACTTATCTCAGCAGTGACATTCATGTTTCTGGGCTATCAGTCTTTGAGATCAAGAGAGGCCTAGGAAGAGCTTACGATTATGATCCTGCTGATACCTTTGCAGGAGAACGAAGGTCCAAGTCTTTTGGGTCCTGGTGCTTCCTGTCTTATTGTGTGGTTGTGAGACATGGATGATAACCAGTGACCTCGGATGGGGACTGGATATCTTGGGTACCATGTCTCTTCACAGGATCCTTGGCTACCACTGGTATGACTTTATGTCAAACAAACGATTACTTAGGGCAACTCAAATGAGGGGTGTCAGCATCAACATTGTGACCATGTGGCGAGTTTCTCTGTGCATGATTCAGCAAGTAGGTGCCTCAATGTTGATGACCCCAGCAGCTGGAGAAGACCCAGGGGAAGCCCACGTTTCACCTGGCTACGGAAAATGGATGGTTACTTTCAAGAGGTGTGGATGGATCGGTTGTCTACCTGGGTGGTTGCCACCCAGGACTCCAGGCGGTTCCATGGTGTGGTGGATGCAGTAACGTGCAACACCAGCACATGCTCCCAGATTTGACTTGTCCATCCCAAATGCTGTAAACACAGGCTTTTTGTTGCATGTTTAAGATGGCCGAAAGACACAAGCATAAATGGGTGAGGGTCTGTCATCTTTAAATGTTGCAAATATTTGCATCTGGTCCCAGCTGTAGGCAGAAGCACTACTTCGGAGACATAAAAACAATTTAGGCAATAATTGAAATGTAGCATAAAACTGCCCTGGCAAACAACCATGAGCCATTATGTGAACACATTCTCATTCACAAAGAAACCAAACTTGAGACACACAAACACAGCTTGAACATATCTGCACATACGCACATACACACACACACAAGGTGGGAGAGACCTTTGAGGATTTCACAATAGCACATTTATCCGCAAAATTAAAAATGGTGATTGATCCGTGGAATATTAACGGTCAACAATGTTTTTCATTAACTTGTGAAGGAGAGAGAGGGGAGGCATTCTGTGAGAAGAAAGGGAGCAGGAAGGAAAAAGAGCGAATGCCTTACTTAATGCTGATCCTGTACTGTAAAAAGGCCCGAAGAGAAATGTAAATACTAGACTCCAATAACGTGACAGCACACTAATCATATTTATAAACTATATTAAATCTGCCCATTGTGTTTGCCTTGCTGAGGATTGGCTACCATGTAATTGTCATTGTAACCAGTGTTGGCTTATGGGAAAATTTAACTGCAGTGATATAAGGTGACTGGTAGGATTATTATTACTTTATTATGACCCGGTATATGTTTATTAAAACAATTTGTCATGCAGAACAGGAGTGGGGATTGGAAACATTAAATCCTGCTCCACTCTGGCCACAAAAATGAGTTACAATAAAATTAATGGTGGGGAGGCCTGAGCTGACACCAGAGTGGTACGTAATAACCCGCTGCTTCGTTTCATTTGCCGATCATTTCCTGTTGGGCCCTCACCATTAAACATAGATGCTGGAATTATTGAAATGGTCCTGCGACAGTCATTGCCGTGCACTGTGTGTGCATTTGAGTGCGTCCATCTGTGCGCTGTGTATATGTGCTTCCATGTGTGTGTGCGAGAGTGCGTATTTTGCCTGGAAATGCTGCTTTTATGTGGCCAGGCATTTGATCTTAAAAACACCGGCGTCATGGCAATATGCCACGGTGTGTTTGTATTTCTGGCTGTGCCGTTATGAAAGGAGAGATATTAGGACAGAGAGGCAGCGAGGCTGGGATCTGAAGTCTTAGGAGGGGGCGTCATTTCACTGAGTGCCTGGTAGGGGCCAGATTAGTTTGTCAGTTCTGTCTAAAATGACTTTGAGGCTAGAGCTACAGGGATGCAGCAGAAATGTAGCCAAGGAGTTAAGTGCATTTACACTGAGGAATGTCCTTCATTGTTGAGAACTGATCTTTACTGTATGTGAAGATTGCCATGGTAAGACTGATACAGGCCAGGCAGTCCCTCCTGTAAGTAGTATATCGCATGCACAGCAAACCAAAGTGTAATATATGGGACCCTTGTGGTCGAGATGCCGATTGGGTCATGAGGTCTCTGGACAGAATTGTCTGGCGATGCTGATACCTTTTTAGGAGAATGAAGGTCCAAGTCTTTAGGATCCTAGAGCTTCCTGTCTTACTGCATGGTTGTGAGACTTGGGCGCTCACCAATGACCTAAGGCCATGACTGGATGTCTTCCGTACTACGTCTCTTCGGAGGATCCTTGGATATGGCCCGCCAGTAGGTCTCATCCGGCCCCCGAGATGTTTTGGGGGTAAAAGGTTGATCGTGCTAAAGCTCGAGCAATTTATTGATCTCAGCAATGCATGAATTGACTGCAGCGCACCAATCATTAATTGAGTGCAGAAATTCTGCTGCTCTGCCTACAGCCACTGCAGACCGCTGGTTTATCTGCAGACCGCTGGTTTATCTGCACGGCTCTGGCCAGTTTTCAAAAAAGAAAACAATCTGCGTTGTATTTTAATTTTACCTTAAGCTGCATCAAATCTCTGAGCAGCCACATAATGAGCTCTGGTTCGTTCACGCGCACGACGCAGCACACGCGCAGCACGGAGCAAAACAGAGAAATGATCTGTGGACAGTCATTTTGACATCATACCAGCAACATTAAACAATTAACACCTTTTACTGGACTTTCTATGACTGGGAAAGAAGTCACACATATGGAAACTGTTAAAACAATTTTCTAAAAACCATTTCAGCGATTGAAAAAGGTCACATGACTGTGTTGGGTTCCAATAAGTCACTTTCTGCTTTTGACTTTTACCGAACGCTCACGGAGCTCTGTGACATGGATCTGGATTATACTAAAAGCTGATGGTCATATTCTTAAGTTTTTATAGTTTAAAATGCTGCACCTCCTGTCAAACCCTGTGAGTCAAAGGAGTGAGTCAAATAAAAATAAATAAATAAAAGGCGCACGCCATACACGCGCACACAGTACGCGGACAGAGGCACACAAAAAAGCCCAAATTAAATGCGCACTGTCAAAAAATGACATCCAAAAAAAAATGATCATAAAAGATAAGGAGGTAT
>OMMV01178775.1:0-10372 GCA_900302635.1 Chatrabus melanurus
TCATATCATACGCGGAGGCTTATATTTGGTGTGTGTACATTTATGGTTATGGCATTTGGCGGCATTGTGATCAGATTCCTCACAGTGTACTGGGTTTCTCCCACGGCTGCCTTTTATTTATTGCGCGTCTCGCTCGCGGACCTCTTGAGCGGGCTGCGCGTTTATGTTGCGGTGAGGCTGTTTGCTGGCTGTTCGTAGAATCTTTTGGACATGTCCAAAAGCCACCGTGCGTTCTTACGTGCTGTCTGCGGCCTCGTTATTTCTTCAGGTCGGCCTTGCGCGGGACGAGCGTTTCTGCCCACGTTTTGGATGCAGACAGGCCGTATGAGCCCGTACGGCCGGTTGTGACTGAGGCTTAAAAGCAGAGCATTGTGAGGTCTTGGTCAAGGATGCATGGACATACAGACAGGAGTAGTAGGGATTCAATCCCCTGATCTTGTGATTGGTAAACTTGACCCACTTTACCATAGTCTTCCCAAGTTGGGGGAGGGGGCAATTAAAATCATAAATTATCTTTACCTCCATCAACTGCCAACCACATGATGCCAGTCAGATTTCTGGCTTTTCTCCTCATCAGCTCTTTGTGATGTCATAAGGCAAAAATGTTAAAGAAACTGAAGGGAAAACCTATCTCACAATATCAATAAAATGAAAGGAAGAGATAAAAGGAAAAGAAATTGAGGCAGATATGGATCACAACTCTTCCCTGACCAAGAAATTTCATCAAAATCCATAAATTTTGGAGACATTTTTCATTAAAAAAAAAAATCACATAATGTCAACCACTCCTCTGTTTCTTGGCGGAGCTCATAACAATAATACTAATAAAAATAATGATCATGTAGATGATATGGCAAAGAATTAACAGCATCAAAATAATACTACCAAGATGGAGGAGTGCATGAGAACACCCCCCTCCCCCCACACACACAGCCCATTTCAATGACTGATCTGGCATCAGTACAATCACTGATTTAGTAATTGCAGTCCATTTTACTGGTACTCTCATCTTCACTTCCTGGTCATCTTTTCAACCATCCATCATTGTGAACACTGGACTATATATGGCTGCTTAGCTGCAACATTTCTGTCACTGTATGTTCAGACAATCCTGTGTTGTGCTTTTGTTCTATTTTATTAGAGTGTCCACAGCAGATGGTCACCCCACTGAGTCTGGTCTGCTTGAGGTTTCTTCCTATAATTAAAAAATGCCTGAGGAAGTTTTCCCATACCACTGTCAGCAATGTGCTTGCTCGTGGGGTGGGTAAGGTTTAAATCTTGCTCGTGTGTAGTGCCTTGAGATGACTTATGTTGTAAATTGGCACTGTGTAAATGAATTAAATTGAACTGAATTGAGAGTGATTGCTGTGGCTAATTTACCTCTGCCAAGGAGGTTATGTGTTATGGGCCATGGAGGAAAACCTTAACTTCTGGACTGGATTCAATTAAGGGGCTGGATCCAGAATTATTTTTTTTCACTTTCTTGAACACTGGGAGATAGGGCATTAAAACAAACAAAATTAAATTCAATTTATTTATTTAAATAGTGCCAAATCACAACATAGTCACCCCAAGGCGCTTCACAAGGGTAAAACAAAACAAAAAAAATCCTGGATCTGCCCCTTAATCAGATCCACTCCTCTTTGGCCCATACCCCACCCTTTCACCAAGTTTCATGAACATTGGTTCAGTAGTTCTTGCGTAATCCTGCTAACAGGCAAACAGCACTGAAAACATAACCTCCTTGATGAAGATAAAAAAACATATATTAGGCATATGTACAGCGGTAATGTCTAAGAACAGGTGAGGTTTGGTTTGTTGGTGGAGGTACACACTCTCTGAGTCCTGTTTTAGTTTTCTGTATGGTAAAACTTGGTTTTTTAAAAAATTTTTATTTGTGAAGCAGATCTGCTTCACAGTAAGCAGGTTTAAAAAATGGATGGATGGACAGATGGATCTGCTTTACAAAACTTCCTACTGGTTTATGAATAGTTCTTGGCAAATTATATTTTGACCAAGTTAGATTTTGAAAGTAAGAAAATTTTGATGATCCGAACAAATTTCTTATTTTAATCGCAGACAACAAATCCGTGTGTATAAACGTTTCATGAATGAGGCTCCTCAGCTTCTCTCCCTCCATCTGTCTCACTGCTTCATCCTTTCTTAAAGGTATTAATGATAAAGTGTTGACTCATGTTTCATTAGACTTTTAAATAATAATGAATTGAAAAGTTTTTTTTTCTCTATATCTCTGAGCCACAGGAATAGGTCTTCCTTCTACATACAGAAGAAGACAATTTCCATCCAATCATGTGGAGATTTGTTCTTCCCGGTGGAGAAACGCAGACACGGCTACATGTGTGCTGATTTCAGGTCTGCCTCCAAACCACCGAGGATCTGGTTCAAATGCTTCAATTACCGTTATCTGAAAGGTAAAGGCAGACTTAAGCTCCGTGAAACTCCATGGGCTCTGTCAGCGAGCGTACGTGTGAACTTTTGGGAGGACGGCAGACACACAAAGCAGCACACGGTCACACAAACACACACTGTGGGCAGACATAAAAACAATCACACAGCCACCAAGACCTTCCATGTAGGTTTGGATCCATCTGTTCGCTCCACTGAATCACCATCCTTCCTTTGTCTCACCGAGTTCAGCTGCAATGGAGAGTAAAAATAAAATGAGCGCGCTCACACATTTAATATGTTCTGTGTGAATCCAAGAACAAAACTCTTTGGCCCAAAGGGAAGTCTGCTGCTCAGGCTGCCAGCATGCTGCAGACAACATTTTAAATACCTTCAAGTATGAATTCAGAGGCGGCAGTAAATATTTAGCACTGTGTGTCTGACAGAATCTCTCACCCAGTCCACATCAGATCATACTGCAGGCTTCAACAGGCGACCGAACAGAAATCACACACGGCCACTGACGCACACGCACACAGGCTTACAAAGCTCACCTCTTGTGTAGCAGCTGCTAGCTGTCCCTCCAGAGTGGCCACCCTCTCCAAAGCCACCCGAAGCCTCTCACGCACCTGAAAGCAGAAACCACACCGAAGTCTAGAAACACGAAGACACCTGTACGCGGGAGAACAAGTGGTCAAGAAGACATGTCAAACCTGGAAACAGAGATATTCATGTCTGAAATTAAAAAGAGCACTCACTAGAGTGCATACCTCCACCAAATCACCCCGTCTCATATTGGGCCTCATTCAGGAACCGCTCGTACTAACAGATTCATTCGTAAATGGTCTGTACGAGTGATTTAAGAGAACTTCTTGCATTCACCAATTTTCTCGTAATTTGAGTTTTTTTCGTAGGTATGAATAAAATCTACGAGAGGTCCAGGCCTGTAGTAGGAGTTGTGCAGTTAGTCTGCTGTCATCCAAAGCTGTTTTCAGGAAATGATTGTACATTTCATTGAAGCAGTTTTAGTTTAAAAATCCTCAATAAATTAGACATCATAATTATGTTGATGTTATCCTGTTTAACTCTACAATTTGAAATACAGTATAATTCTAAATTTATTCATGTAGCCTCACGACATTAGTAATTTAAGATACAATATTCCTTCATTAGTCCAACAACAGGGAAATAGAAATATACAAAGCTCATTCCTGGCACTCTGGGAAGGTGGGTGGGTTGTTCCAGTGCGGCAGACATTAAACCATTTATGACAAATAATACTTTGTTCATCTCTGTGATGGAGGCTTGATGTGGGAAGTTTTTAAAAACTGTTTTCATGTCAAATGCAACTTTTTTATTTCATCAATGGACTCTGAGCCTCGGCTTGTACGGCATTAAAAGCACTCATTATTTCCCCATTTGCTGACTTTAGCAGGTCCGTTTATTCCACTTTTTTATGCTTTTAACAATTGTAGACTTTCTTCTGTATTTTCTTGATAGTGGGACATCACTAAAGTTCCTCTTCAAAAAAAAAGAAAAAGAAAAAAGTTCCTCTCTGGTGTAACAGATCCCAGTGTCTTTGTGTACACCTGATCCCATCAGATCTCTGAAGTGAAGCAGAGTGGTTCCTGATTAGTTCTTGGCCGGGAGACCACTTGGGAAGACCAGGAGGTGTGTGTGTTTTTCCATGTACAACTGATGTTGCATCAGGAAGGGCATCCGGTGTAAAACGTGTGCCAAATCCCAATGCAAAGCTATACGGGATCTACAGTGGTGACCCTGAACAATCGGGACAGCTGAAAGACAAACAACATTTCCGGTAATTCATTCTTCTCGTGAAAACGCACTGATTTACATATATGTGGAATTCAGGAGGTTTACACAGATATTTTATACAATTTTCTGAATTTATGCATGTTTGGTGAATCTGGCGTGGCACACTCACATGAATCCATCATACGAAACAAGGTAAAACAAATTTAAGAGAACTTTACTAAAATATAGTACAGGCAATCAGGTTGTTTCTCAGAGTTACCAGAACTCAAAGAAAGGAAACAGTTGAAAGTGCTCACAGGCTGCAGTATAAGTATAACATGAAACATGAACACATTACCCCCATTCTCCACTCACTCCACTGGCTTCCCGTCTCCACCAGGATTGAGTACAAGGTCTCCCTCCTCACACACCAATGTATCCATGGTCATGCCCCCCCTACCTCAAGGAACTCCTCATCCCACAAAACACGGCACGCTCCCTCCGCTCCACTCACTCAAACCTCCTCCATATACCCAGAACCAGACTCAGGACCATGGGAGATAGGGCCTTTTGTGCTGCTGCCCCACGTCTGTGGAATGCCCTCCCTGACGGCACCACAATCTACTGACTGTTTTAAAAAAGGTCTGAAGACATTTCTTTTTAGCAAATTTTTTTGATCTCCCCAAGATGTTTTGTTTTAAATCCTTTTTATTTATTTAATTTTTTAAAATCCAGCTCATGTTGTTTTTATTCCCTTTTACCTCTTTGTTTTAACCTGTAGCACTTTGAGATCTTTTGATGAAAAGGGCTTTTACAAATAAAATGTATTATTATTATTATATTCTTGCACGAGACATAATGTTGGAAAAAAACACAACAGACTTAAAATTTCACCAAAATGTAACACTATCTATTTCTGGACATGCTTAACCATTCAGACAAGTTTAATGAAAATCAGTGCATAAATCACACTATTTTAATATTATTATTTTTTATTTCATGGGCCTCACCCTCTATGTGGCTCAGAGCCAAAGTGCAATTGTATCAAATCCAAGCCAGACCAAACATTTTTACAAACAAACAAAACACGAATTAGTAAAACAGCCTAACTTACAGTTATAAAGGAAATAAAAGGAAAAAAAAATCCTTGTTGTACTCTTTTTTTCCCTGCAAAATATAACATTTTCTACTAACGTTCTGTTTCACCAAGTTTCCAATAAATCAGTTTGGAAGTAATAAATGAATTTGCAATGTAACTCCTCTTTATTTCAACTTAAAAGACAACATGGCCTGTATTAGAAACAGGACACGATTTCTAATTTCCTTTGTTTTACCAACATATCATCATATTTAAGAAGAAGCCTATCATTATTTTATATTTGTTTCATCTTTTTTGCGGTTGGAAACAAACACTTCCTCTATTGTTTTACAGTACACCCTGACTTCACCATTACTGTATGTGCATGTGTCTGTCTGTGTCTCTCTGTGTGTGTGTCTGTGTGTGTGTCTGTGTGTGTGTGTGTCCACCTTTTCATCCAGAGCCTTGTGGTGTTCAAACAGTGACTTCAAGGCTTTGAGGACTTCCACCTCGCTGGAGACTCCAGATGGTGGGGGTGCCTGTCTCTTTACCACTGTCATCCTCAGGCTGCGTTCATGACGAGACACCAGACACTCCAGGTGCTCCAATAGCAGCTACAGTGACACACACACACATACACACACACACACACATATAAATGCATAACCAAAGCGAATACAGGCTTAGAAACGCTGTTTGGTATCTCAAATGCCACACATCCTTTTGCACAAATGTGTACGCACACTCGTTCACGTACCCTGGTGTTGTTTCTTTCAGCTTTCAGTTCAGATATTTCCTCCTCTTTCTCCAACAGCTGCTCCCGGCATATGTTCAGCTCCTTTGTCAGGGTGGCAAACTCCTACACAAAGCACACGACACCCATACAGAGTTTAACAACCTCAGCCAACACATTCCATGCATTGTTTTTGTAAGACTGAGCACAAATGCAAATGTAGTCTCAAGTGTTGAGGTGATGATTCTGCAGTTTTGGGGACCAACGACACACGGGCAATGCTGTGTCAAAACAGTGCCATGTTTTGAGCATCTTTGGCACACACTCATTCTATAAAGAGCCAAGAGGGTGCAAGGCTTTGTTCCTACAGATCGATGCAGGTGATTCCTATGGATAGTGTTATGAACTGCTGTAATAACAATGCTACGACATAACTAACTGATGTTTAACAAAGACAATACTTCAGCTTCATTTGCAGACATCCTTTAGAAACATATTCGTAAAAACCCAACATGTGGACTATAGCGTTTTCTGGTTGGTTGGCATCAGTGACGTCTTTCAAGAATAGTGCGTTTTCAGCATTTTTCAGTTATTTCAGTCAAGCGTCAGTCAGGTTTTGGTGGATGTTGTTTCAGATTGTGACCTCCAGTGATAAATGCAGCTGAGGGGGAAGTGGCTGGGAAGAGAATCAGCAACACCAAATGAGAAGATGTTAGAGTCGGCTGGAAACTGATGGATTGCTCCTCCAGGTTGGGAGGGAGCTACAGTCCCAAATGAGTTCAAATGTCTTGCAGGTTTGTTCACAAGTGAGGAAAAATGTGAAAAAGAGATCGACAGACAGATTGCATCTATGCAGGCGCTGCTTCAGACTTTACCAGTGCATCAACATCCCAGCCCTTTTCTAAGGTCATGAACTTTGGGTAGTGACCAAAAGTGTGAGCTAAGAGACAAAAGTGGCCAGACGCAAGCTTCCTTCAAAAGATGGCATATCCCACACTCAGAGACAAAGTAGGGACTACTGACAGCTGGAAGGAGCTGAAAGTAGAACCATTATTCCTTTGCATAGGAAGCAGCCAGATGAGTTGGATCAGGCACTTCAGGGCGTACTCACACTGGGCCCGGTTGCCTTGTACCATGCCCGAGCACGATTACCTGCCCTCCCCACTCCCCCGCTGGACTGCTCTCACATTGCACTGTGCATTCCAGCCCGAGCACGTTTATGTCAACACAATGTGACTTTTGTTTTGAAAAAGAGCACGGTTCCACATGGGGTTGCCAGGTCTCTGTAACAAAACCAGCCAAATAGCCACTCCAAATCAAATAAACAGGCAAAAAACAAACAAAAAAAACCCACCACAAAAACCAGCCCAATACCAGAACTCAAAAAAAGGAAACAGTTGAAAGTGCTCACAGGCTGCAGTATAAGTTGCAATACTTTAAAAGTAGCCCAATTCCACGGAAAACTGCAGATCTCGCAATAAGGCTCTCACAACGCAGTAATGGGAGTTTGAAACGTTATTGACTTTGTGGCTTATTTTGAGTGGTTTTTCAGCCTTGACGGCCTCACGCTTGCCTACCATGATAAGTTATGCAGTACGGGATTTATCAGTCAATTGTGTCATGACAACATTTTTACGTAAGCAGCAGATGATGAGGAAGTATTTTGTGGCTTTGCTCGCTGACAATTCCCGTTCATCAATTAGGTTTTATTTTTTTAACCCAAATGCTCTTGAATGACTTGAAGACTGTACTAACCAAGCGATACTAATATTAGTCGTAACTGTTAAATTGAACATTCGTGTCAGTGATGTGACATCCGACAGCCGTTAGAGATCACACTACATTCATACCGCGCCCAAGTCCCACTGAACCGTGCCCCAGACCACCTCTGCAAGTGGGCCCAGGCACAGTTAAGCGTGCCCGGTGCAGCACAGAGCACTCACACTCGTCAAACTAACTGGACTTTGGGGGTAAAATGTGCTCGGGCACAATATGGATAGCCTTGTGTGAGTACACCCTTAGAATTCCTCCTGGAGACTTTCCTCAGGAGGTTTGTCATGTCCAACTAGGATGAGACCGGGGTAAACCCAGAATACTCTGGTGGGATTATTACCCCATCTGGCCAGGGACCGCCTTGGGATCCCTGGAGAGGGACATCTAATGTCTCATTTATGCTCACCGTTAAATATGGCTACAGATATAGACAGAGCCTTCTGTCCCCACTCTGCATACATTTTGTCCGTATTTTTGTCCGTTTTCTGAAAGCTTAAAGATACAGACGAAATGGAGCAATACCGCCAGTAATCGTGGGGGCAGTGTAACCGAAGTTCAAGTGAGACACATCCTTAAAGCAAAAGTACACAAAGAACACTGTCAAAAAGACAAAATATTTTGACAAGAGTTTTATCCATATAACCTTGTCATGAAGTATTTGATAACCACACAGACCACATCCATCTAATCCACTGCCTACACTTTTGTTTCTTTTGCGGTAGAAACTAGAGATGGCAAAACGAGGCTTCACAAAGCATTTGGTGTTTTTTTTCTGAGCCCACTAAATGGCAGTGTCTGTTCAAAAAAGAATTCAAAGCACATTGCACTTCAATTTCCTTGGAACCCCTTTTTTTGAATAGACGCTGCCATCTAGTGGGCTAAAAAAAAACACCAAATGCTTTATGAGGCTTCATTTTGCCATCACTAGTAGAAACATTATTAGTACTTTCTCCACCGTCACCATGTTTGAAGTTGTCAGAAACCTTCAAGAGGGTCTGCATTGCCATCTAGTGGATGTTTTTCTGAACATCCATTCCAATGTAAAGGACGTGTCAAAGTATGTGGGCGGTGATGTTTACACCATTTGAAAAGCACACATAGATTTACGTAAGTGGAGCATAAATGACCCTTAAAGCTACCTTGTAAGCGGCAAAAATAAAGTGCATTAAGGCACCCATTTTTGCAATGTATTTCTGGCTACTATTTGTCCCTTCAAAGCCATGCATCCAAAATAACATGAAGAAAAATAAGCATATGACTGTGTTTTGGTTTATTTTGCATCATTTCTCCCTGTGTGGAGTTAGCAGTTCACGCTGCAGTCCTAACTCAGTACCATGACAAGAACATGATCCGTCTCTGATTAAACAGTGGGCCATATTTGACAGTGTCCATGGGTGGGGAGCTGTGCACACAAGAGAACTGAAGCATCTAAAAGTCACTATATGTCTTTTATGGTACAAACAATAGGTTAAAAAGGATTTTATCATTACAAAATATGCTTTGTCTGCACCTTTACTTTTATTGGTGCAGTGCGTTAGTTCAGGGAGCTCCATTACTGTCTCCTTCAAACGTTATGTAAGATATCAGAACACCCTTTTTAGAGCTCCACAAACAAACACACACAGAAATTTTATGCCCGTTTGAGCTGTGAAATAATGGCTCCATTAACTTTAAAACTTTGAGACAAGGCTGCGATGGTTCCGCCAATGTGTGTTTGGTTTTTGCAGTATATAAACTTCAGTAATGTTTGTGAAGACAGTGTGAATATCATTATCTTGTCTTAAAGACAAAAATAACACACAATTCTTTACAATCCTCTAACATGATTACGATTACTGGTGAAAGAGTTAAATGGGGATTAATTACGTTTACACAGAAGACTATTTTTACAACACAGTAACAGACTTTTCTGTAACTAATACCTGATGACAGAGTACAAAACTGAAGCAGTAAAAATCCAAACCATCCAGCCCCGCAAGAAAGTTAGTTTAAAAAAATACCGACTGAAGTTACACTGGATATTTTTTAATGTCATCACCACATATTTTTGTGCTCAGAAAAAAATGAGTGCAAACTGATTCTCACACAGGGTTTTAACATTAGTGGAAGAAAAAAATGTTACATATCACTCTCTGACTTTGTTCTGCTGAATCTATTAACTGTCTTAAGATTGGCTTTATTAACATAAGATCGCTGTCTTCTAAATCGCTGCTGATTAACGACCTAACCCTGGAACACCGTCTAGACATGATCGGTTTATGTGAAACATGGGTGAAACCAAATGTTAATCAGCCGTTAATTGAAGCTTGCCCACCTGCGTACACGTTTAGTCACGTCGCTCGTGATACGAAACAAGGTGGAGGTGTTGCATTGATCCATAAACTAGGGTTTGGACTAATGGTTCATAAGGGTGTTAAATTTGACTCCTTTGAACATATAATTCTCCGTCCTTCTCAGGCTACAAAGAGCAGCGACGGTCAGATTGATGAAATTCAGTCATGTTACTTTGTCATTGTTTATAGGCCCCCGGGTGCCTACTCCAAATTCTTAGATGAATTCAGTGATTTCATTGCTGATTTGGTGACACATGTTGATAAGACTATAATAGTGGGTGATTTTAATATCCA
>OMMV01178779.1:0-16041 GCA_900302635.1 Chatrabus melanurus
GTCCAGTACCCCCATCACCTTCTTCTGCAGCCATGCCTTTGTAATGTGTGCAGAATGTGGTTTTGCATTGTCTTGTTGAAAAATGCATGGACATCCCTGGAAAAGATGTCGTCTTGAAGGCAGCATATGTTGCTCTAAAATCTCAATGTACTCAAAAGTACCTCAATGTACTTTTCTGCATTAATGCTGCCATCACAGAAGTGTAAATTTCCTTTATCAAGGACACTGATACAACCCCATACCATGACAGACCCTGGCTTTTGGACTTGTTGCTGATAACAGTCTGGATTGTCCTTTTCATCTTTGGTTCGGAGCATACGGTGTCCATTTCTTCTATAAAAAAAGATCTGGAATACTGATTCATGTGACCACAATACACATTTTCACTGTGTGATGGTCATGGGTCTTCAGCTTAGGTTTGCACCCTTTCATTTTATGCACTGAAATTCTTACAGATTCCTTGACTCATTCAACGATATTATGCACTGTGGAGGAACAAATATACAAATCCCTTCCATGTTTTTAAACATTTCAATAATTTTTTCATGCATTTGTTGACAAACTGGAGATGGTCTGCCCATCTTTGCTCCTCAAAACTCAGCCTTTTGTACTGCTTTTGTACCAAATTATGATTACAATCACCTGTTTGATATATTATTATTATTATTATTATAATTTACAAGACAGTAGTGAGACCAACTATGTTGTACGGCTTAGAGGTGGTGGCACTAACAAAAAGACAGGAGGTGGAGCTGGAGGTGGCAGAGCTGAAGATGCTGCGATTTTCTCTGGGAGTAACGAGGATGCACAGGATTAGGAATGAGCATATCAGAGACAGCACAGGTGGGACGGTTTGGAGACAAAGTCAGAGAAGCGAGATTGAGATGGTTTGGACATGTGCAGAGGAGGGTCCCAGAGTATATAGGGAGAAGGATGCTGAGGATGGAACCATCAGGCAGGAGGAGAAGAGGGAGGCCAAAGAGGAGGTTTATGGATGTGGTGAGGGAGGACATGCAGAGGACAGGGTGAGATAGAAACGGATGATCTGCTGTGGCGACCCCTAAATGGAGCAGCCAAAAGAAGAAGATTTTTATTATTATTATTATTATTTACCTCATTACTAGCCCTAAGAGCATGGTGGCTTAGTGGTTAGCACTGTTGCCTCACAGTGAGAAGGTCCCAGGTTTGCTTCCGACCTGGTCCTTTCTGTGTGGCGTTTGCATGTTCTCCCCGTGTTTGCGTGGGTTCCCTCCAGGTACTCTGGCTTCCTCCCACTTCCAAAGACATACAGGTTAGGTGAATTGGTGACCCTAAATTGACCGTAGGTGTGCGTGAGAGTGTGAATGTGTTTGTCTGTTTATATGTGGCCCTGCAATGGACTGGTGCCCTGTCCAGGGTGTACTCCGCCTCTCGCCCAATGACCGCTGGGATAGGCTCCAGTCCAATTGGTGTTGTACCTTTGTATTTGCTTTGTTTTGGACTCCGTAAGCTATGCATTCAATTAGTTTTCAATTCAGTTAGCTTTTCAATTACCTTTACATTCATTTCATGTGCAATAAAATGGCAGTGCAAATGGGGATCCGCTCAAGATAGATTAGTGAGTGCTGTGTTCGGCCATCTGTGAGACAATCCACTGAATGTCCGTGTTCAGCAAGAGACTCCAGAATCTCAAGCTAATCTAGCTCTAAATTCAGTTACCATAGAGGAACTAATGTGACGCTTGGATGATGAACAAGCATCATCGGGCAAGACAATGATACTTCAAACTTACTGAATGAATGATCTGAAACTGCCAATGTAAGGGAGGATATGTCAATGTCCGAAATGGCAATACCATGAGCCAGGACCAAATCCAGAGTATTACCACTGCAATGAGTCAATCCTTGGATGAATTGACGAAATCCCAACATTTCCACAACATCCATAAACACTTTGCTGAGGGGAGCCGGAGGCTTATTAACATGGATATTAAAGTCAGCAATAAGTAGGAACTTATCAGCATCAGTCACCAAATCAGAAATGAAATCACTGGATTCATCTAAGAATTTGGAATAAGGACCAGGAGGCCTTTATACAATGACAAAATAGCACGACTGAAATCCATCAGTTTGAGCATAATTGCTCGTAGCAGCCTGAGAAGGGCTTAGACTCAGATGCTCAAATGTGGAAAATTTAGCAACCCTATGAGCTGATAAACTAAAACCAGATTTATAAATTGAAGCAACACCTCCACCTTGTTTAGTTTCATGGGCAGCATGAGTAAATGTGTACACAGGTGGGCAAGCGTCATTTGAAGGCAGGAGTGCATTTGGCTACAACGATGTTTCACATAAGCCGATCATATCTAAACAATGCTCCAAAATTAGATCATTAATCAGCAGTGATTTAGAGGGCAGTGACCTTATATTAGTAAAGCCTAAACTAAGACACTTACTAGGCAGCACAAACAGTCCATGTGAAGATAGTACAATCAACAATTTTCCATCAACGATGAACTTTAACCTAATTAATTTAACTGAAAATGATGTACCAGGAGCACAGCTTACTGCCATATAGGGAACGTACAGCTTGTGATGGTTAGACTTTTTTTTAATGGCTGATCGTTTGGGTCGCCACAGTGGATCTTGCATTTCTGATTTCTAGGATCCACATTTTGCAGAGGTATTACACCAGATGCCACTTTTTTTATGCAACTCCAGATCTACATGGAAAAGGAAGCTAATGTGTGAGAAAACAGCAGCGAATTGATTTTTTTTTTAACTCTACTTGCATTCATGCTTGTAGTGTGTTCCGATTACACACTTCTCTGGTAGCTGCTGGCTTCAAAAAATATATGAATATATGTGAAAAATGTTCTTCGTAGAGTCACTATTACATTGTTATTACCACAACACCAGTGCATCCAGTGCATTTCATTCATGCTCCGAACTTGGTAATACGATGTTGTTTTTGTGGGGGGAAAAAAAAAACTAAAAGCACATTCTTGTGACCAAATGGTAGGAGGCTGTGATCTAGTGTTTTTATTATTATTATGATTATTTCTTTAAAAGAGCAAGAAGATAAGGGATGTTTACATTGAATGAACCATCATAAGACATCTTCATAACTTATCGGTCAATCAGCACCTGGTTTTTTTTGTTTGGTTTTTTTTGGGGGGGGTTAACTCTAATGCATTACACTGTAACCAATGTTTGAGTTTCACAACCTGCCAGGCATCTATATCCTGTTGGTCTGAGCTCCAATAACATCTTCAGGTGACAAAACAACAGAATTATTTGCTGCTTTTGGGTTTGTGGGTGTTGTCAAATAAGCTATTTGGTTGTGTCCCAGTTGCCTAGATTGCCTGTCTTTCAGTCACTTGATAAGCACACCGGTACGATAATGAGATGCAAATGAGATGCATGATGTCATACAGGCACGTTTCCATGGTCTCAAATGCTGGTTCCTTTCTGTGTGGAGTGTGTGCATGTTCTCCCTGCATGTGTGGGCACTCCAGTTTCCTCACAACATCACAACATGCACATTAAGTTCAATCTCTCAGCAGGGTGGTACATTTGGCACTCTACTGACTGTAAAAACATTCCCCCAGCACAAAACCACATGAGGACGAAGACTGGTGTGGTGTGAATGTGTAATCCCCTTAAACTATTCCAGAAACCCAGTGGAGATGGAACATCTGTATCTTCTCTGTATGTCCTCTATGTGCAGATGTAACTGTTTTAACTGTTTTTGGTAATCCGGGTACATTATAGAAATATAGCTCTGATTATGGATACAGTATTTAGCAGCAAACATCTTTGTGAAATATCTACACATTCTCATTCCCAACTCGTCACATTGATGCTTGATCAGTATCCCTTAGCGTCCCTATGTGATGAATTGAGTAGCCCTTTGGCATCACAATGTGACGAGTTGGGTAGCAGGTTAACATACAGTAGCATAACATCACTCTGATGACTCCCGCGTCACCAGGGAACATTAATCTATGTTTGGGTTATGGTTAGTGTTACCCAACTCGTCACATAGTGATGCTTGGTGACCTGTGTCACTATGTGACGAGTTGGGTGTGAGAATGTGTTCAAAATAAATATTCTGACTTAACTCTAAGATTAAATGAACATATATCTCACTACATGATTAGATAGTGAACTGCATTCTGTATGCTTGTCATGGCTAATCACAGCCCTTAGCCCTGGGTTGGACCAGATAAATAGTCGGCTTATTCTGAGGGCCCTTCAGCACCTCTTCAATCTTTTCAACAAACTCGAATCCTGTGCAAAATACGTGATGACTATTCAACTATACTCCGCTCCTTTAAGGCTGGCGAAGCCCAAAATGAGAAATAAACCCTGGCACCTAAACCAGAAGGCCAAAAGAAACAAATAAACAAAATTTAAAAAACAGTTGTTGCCAGCTTTTTACAGGGCAATAGTGCACAAACTTTCAGGGCCCACTCTTGACACACAGTCTAAAGCGGATAGAACAAGTACATTGGGGTGTGTCCAACTCCACTTTGCTATTTACAGGGCGCAGGGTCCAATGGGGTTGAATTTACTCCCTTAATTAGCCACGTGTGTGTTTTGGGCATTACATGAAACAAACCAATCATATTGTCAAATGTCCCTTTAAGAGCTGGCATGTGCTGAAAACAAGAAAACTGTTATTTGGACAGCGTACTCAAGTGAGAGGTTTTCAGGCAAGGTAATGGATCTATGTACAATGTGTCAAAGAGCGCAACCAGAGAGTAGCCACCAAAGCTCCCTGAGGTGAAGCAGTGAGGTGATTTTTTTTTTTGAAAAGCACATTCACCCGTCACACATGCCAAGGTGCTCAGCTGAACACCAAGAGCAACATGGGAAACAAGGATCTTGCTCATGTGTTGGTGAGGAGGGTGAGCCAAGTATTGTCATTCACCTTCTCCACACACATTTCCCTGTCTGGTCAAGTGATTGAACCTATAACCCTGTTGTCAAAAGCCCACTTGTCGAACCTTTAGGCCACCACTTCAATACAAGAAATAAAATTCTAAATATAGTAAAACCAAGACAGACTCAGAAGAAAAACTACATTCATATATATAAAACTACAAACACAAAAAAGAAGAAATTTAGAACTATAAACTTCAATAATTTGGACTTCAGACCTATACAAAGAGGGCCATCATACAGCTAATAAAGTAAAGCCACTGATTACTAATTATAGAAAGAAAAGTAAACACGTGTTTTATGTCTTGAGTTAAAAGACTGTCTAATGTTGGCAGGCAGATTATGACAGAGAAAACGAGGACATTATGAAAAAACCCTGCATGCATGCACTGGTGCCACACATCGTTGCATCCACCACACCACAGAAGTACCTTGGGGCTTGGATGGCAACCACCCAGGCAGACAACTGATCCATCCACACCTCTCGAAAGTAGCCATCTATCTGCCTGAGCCAAGTGAAACGTGGGCGTCCCCTTGGCCTTCTCCAGCTGCCGGGGTCATCAACACAGAGGCATCTACGTGCTAGATCATGCCCAGGGAAAAACATCACATGGCCTAAATGTCGTAGCTGATGCTCCCTCACAAAGCAAGTGATACTCCTCATCTTACCCATTCATTTGACACAAAGTCATTTCAGCTGTACCCAAGAATCCTCCAAAGAGACCTATTACAAAGCACATCCAATCATCACTTCAGGTCACTGGTTAGCATCCAACTCTCACAACCATGCAGTAAGACAGGAAACACTAGAACCTTACAGACTTTCTCCTGGAACGGTATCAGTATTGCCAAACACCTCTGTCCAGTGACATCATTACTCCATAACCTCTTCCCAGGCATCTGTTGATCTCAACAGCCGATGACCTGAACACATTAGGAACACAGACTGTCTGCAAATTGTGAAAGCAGAGAACAGGAAGGAACATAAGGCTCCACATGCTTTGTGAGATAATAGGTTGCACTTGTGTTAATTATTATTATTATTATTATTATCCATATAATAATACTTCGTCAAGACTTTCCGAGTCATCCACTAATATACACGCCCTGCACTGACCACCAAATGTTTTAGCGTTGGCCCTCATTAGGGTAAAAGAATATCTCACTTTGTTTCTCGGGGTAACCCATTGTTTTATGCAATTTTCTCATTCGCTTTCAAATTTGTCTGTCCTCCGTTGTTCTTTTCCCATCATGCATTGCGCATCTCCAAACCATCATGATGCAACCGTCCCCCTCCACGGCCATGGCGTTATGACAACAGTGCCACCGAAGCGCCGTATTAAGCACGCACTTATAAGCGACACACACAAAGACAGCCTCCTGGCACAGATCTACACTTTAGCTACGCTTTTCTTGGATTTTAATAGACCCAGGATTTTGGAATTATTCTTGGACTTACCGACAACAGTGAGTGTTCGGCACACTGCAATGTGCACGGCATGCTTTTGTGACTGTGAAAACTCACACAGTTTTCAAGTTTGCCGGCTCCCGAAATTCTTCCTCACACCTGTGGAATCTGTATTTAAACTATTATTAATTATATACAGAAGGCTTAAAATGGGACAAATTGTTTTAAATGGCACAAAAATTAAAATTTCCCCTCAAGAAAAATTGCTATTTTTTTTAATCTTCCCAGGGCAAGTTTCCAACTTGGGACCTCTTGTGACATAGGCAGATGCTATACACTTTGAATATGAAAAACTCACCATGGCTAGAAATTTAGTCCCATACTTTGCATGGATTATTGCTAGTTTTTTTTATATTAGCAACAAAACTTTGAAATCTGCTTGCTGTGGTTTACTGATTCTCCATAATTCCTGTAAACTATTAGTGAAAACAGCTAATCATTTGTTATGCGTAAAGGTCTACTCCATCCTTGGCAACCATTGACAGTGTGACAACCTCTAATTTTTGAGAGGGATGAAGGACACTAACTGAAAACTAGACTGCCAGCCTTAAACTTTGCGACTACACACATTTACATTATAGAATCACACATATAGTAGTTATTATCAGGATGTTGTGCTGACTGAGTAAATATATATGCATGCATATTTCATCACAATACTCCATGTGCTTGTGGCTAGTGCAGGGCTTTGTTACGTTGTCCATTGGGATATCTCATAATTTTGTTCCTCTCCGTGGCTGTAAAATTGCTCCAGCCTCCTTTGTCCTGTCAACCGTGTTTTGCTGTCTATCCGTCAAGGAGACAACTTCCTCCCTGAGACACTGTCATTGGTAATTATGGCCTGAGATAAACTCTGCTGGAACAGCTGGAGCCAGCCTCCAACATACAGCATCAAGGTCAAACCCTGAAGGACACACTACAGAAACGGGCCACTTGAGGAAAAGAGCCATAACAGTAAAGTTGGATTTCCCAACACATACTCCCCACCTCCCCCTACCCCCACCCATAAATTTTGCATCTATTTTACCTCATTGTTGTCTTTATGGGGTAACCTTTGACAAAATTTATTTTCTTATTGTCTCAGCTCCTCTTCTGTCCCTCAGTATCATATTTAGCTGTTGTTACATGTTCATAAAGCTGTAGGTGACCAACCATAATCAGGTTTACGCCGGCGTCACTGATGATATTGACGATTGGCTCAGTACTGACTGTTCTGTGCTTTACGGTGGCGGGCCGGGCAGGGTATAGAGCCGTAACTCTGCCTCCGGCTGACAGATAAAGTGAGCAGGTAGTAAATAATAAGGAGCAGTGGAGGACCTTGGAGGTGGCCCCTGAACTAATTTAATGTACCTTCTTCAGAAATTAAATTAGACTATAATCCACAACTGCTTTTTCAAATCACAAATATATGACCATAGCGCTGCGGTACTCCGGGCCTGAAATGGAGCGTGTGGGCTTGCGGTCACCCGTGTGCTGCCTGATGCACGACAGGAAACGAATCCAGAAACAAGATACATCATCAAAGATGTTGATTGATTTGAAGGACTCTCTGTAGCATGAAATATTTATGGGATTGCTTTCTTTTAATAACTACAAAAATGTCTCTGTCGTCAACCTTTGTCATTTATCAGACGAGCACTCACGTTCACTTCAAAGGAATAGGGGACTTGGGCATATACATTTCTATCTGAACTCAGTAGAAATAGAAATAGAAATCAATTAGAGGGTTTGTTTCTGCCAGCGTTTACACTAAATCCAGTCAAAGATAGATGAGAGGGGAAATTGTCTGACTCTTTTTGTTTAGGACTTTCTATCATTCATTTTAACATCATAAACATTGGAAGCTTTTTTCCAGAGCTTATAAAACAAAAGTAACATTAACAAAAGAAGTAGCAGTGGCCTTGGTGACCAGCAGGCTAAGGCTTTGGAAGTGAAAGAAACTGGAAAAACAAGCTCATTTCAAATGTAATTTCAAAACCACACATTTTGCAAGGTGAGAAACACAGAGATCAAATGAAGGAATGTCTGCTTTAGCAACATTCACACAAAGTCATTTCTGCAGGGCTGTGTGGAGCTGTGACTGTTATTTGGGTGTTAGATTATAGCTGGTGTTAAACAATCACAAAATAAAGATTTATTGCTATGATTTAGTAAACTAGGTAATAGTATTCATGGGCATGAAGGCAGGGCTAAGACCATATGACATTTGACCTCAATGACCTCGACCTTCTCCTAAATGATTGACCTCTGGCTGACCTTGCCAGAGCAATTCTGGAATCCACCTAGTATGAGCTACATTTGGTCCAAATCAGGCTGAAAATCAAATTCAACGACCTTGACCTTTGCCAAAATTAATTCTTTAACAGAAATTTCGGGGTCAACCTTCATTGATATATGAAGTTTGGTTGAAATCAGTAAAAGGACCTGGGAGGAGTACGCCAACAAGCAGACAGGCAGACATGACCTTATCCCCAATGATTGACCTTTGGCCAATTTGATTTTGCTGTGCAATTCTGGAACCCATGTCCATATGTGTGCCAAGTTTGGTGCAAATCTGAGTGAAAAACTTTAATTTTGACCTTTGCCCAACGACATTGACCCAAATGATTTTCCTTTGGCAAATTTGATCTTGCCTGGTCAACTGCAGAACCCACCACCATATGTGTGCAAGTTTGGAGTTTGGTGTATATCGAGTGAAAAACCAGAATTTTGACCTTTGACCCCAATTAGCTTGCGCTTTTGCAAAACAAAGTCTTTAAGGGCAATTCTAGGCTTGACCTTCATCCACATACCAAGTTTGGTGGAAATTGGATGAAAGACCTGGGGGGAGTAGGGGAACAAACAGATAGACAAACATTTCTCAAATTACAGTATGATTTCTGTTATGTGCAGAAACGGTCTGTGTCTCTCATGAGCCCCAATCACTCAGTACCTCGTCCAACCACCTCCCTCACTTTCTTATTCTTTTGCAGCTAAATTAGTTCAAACTCCTTTCTGCAGGGTTGTGTGGAGGCATGAACATGTTATTTGAGTCTGTGAAATAATCAGAAAGCAATGAGCTATTTCTCTGATTTTGTACATTTCTGTGCGGAATCTTCTGTCTCTCCCACTGACTACCACACCTGCTCTGAATCCATCATCATCAAGTGTCCAGCAGGTGGCAGTCAGGTCTATGGGATATTACATATGGAACACAAATTGGGTTTTTCAAATGTACTGGTGAATCAAAATTCAAAAGATTTTAAACTGTTTATGCTCATTATGTGCCCTTTTAATTTAGAGATGTGGCATGTGATAGCATTTAGTCTTTTTGAGTTAAACTGGGGGCAGCACAGTGGCTTCATGGTTAGCACTGTTGCCTCACAGCGAGAAGGTCCCAGGTTCGATTTCAACCTGGTCCTTTCTGTGTGGAGTTTACATGTTCTCCCCGTGTTTGTGTAGGTTCCCTCCGGTAACTCTGGCTTCCTCCCACTTCCAAAGACATGCAGGTTAGGTGAATTGGTGACTCTAAATTGACCGTAGCTGTGAGTGAGAGTGTGAATGAGTTTTGTCTGTCTATATGTGTCAGCCCTGCGATAGACTGGTGGCATGTCCAGGGTGTACCCCATCTCTCGCCCAATGATCGCTGGGATATGCTCCAGCCCCCCCATGACCCTTAGCTTGAATAAGTGGGTTAAGAAAATGGATGGATGGATGGATGTACACTTTAGGGTATGGACGTATGAATTTATCTATCTATTGACTCTTTGCCTTTAACAGGGTACATGCCTAAGCCTAGGAACAAAAGCAGACAGCCTGGATGATATCACCATCACTCTAAAAATGATTACACAGATTTTACTTTGTGAAAGAGAAGTCAGACAGAGACTAATTCAAAGCCACAGTTGGCTGGTTCAGGCACAACTATCTGCTGTTCGGACATGATCATTGTCTTGGCGTAACAGCACGCCCGTGGGCAACTTGACTTTCCGTTTCTCTTTGATTACTTCCTTCTGCAATTACAGTTCTGACAGCTAAAATATGTTAATGCGCATGTGAGTTTTTGTAACTTTCAAAGGGCTTCAACTGCAAATTCATGAAGATTTGCACTGAGATTTTGTATACATGGTTATAGTCAAAAACCTTAATTTCTCCCAGTATTTGTGGGTGACGCTGTGAACATTCAGACAGATTCTTGTATACTTTCCATTCCTGAGCCTCCAGTTGAAACACTGGTCATGAGAATACGAGAAAAAGAGTTAACTTTTTTATTTTTTTTGCCAAGAAATGATAAATTGGGAACAAAGGTTGCTGCCAATGTTTCAGATGCTTGATGGCAGTAGAAACTGTGGCACGAGACTGTGGCACGTATTTGAGATTGTGACAGTGTTGCTATGCAAAAGAGATGGAACAAAGTAGAGTCAGAGAGGCAGAGGAAGTGCATTTGTGTTGTTCTTGTTGCTGCTTCAGTAACAAGTTAAGGGTGACACTTGAGAGAGGCTTGAATCAACAGTAGTTTATTAACACAGGTTAACACAAGTGAGAGTGAGAGCTACCAGCGCAGCAGATAACAGAACATTTCAGGGGACTCTGGTGGTACAAGCACCAAATCTGACACAAATACTCACTGGGGATTACGATTTTTTAAAAGCCACTCAAATTTTTGTCCCCCGTCGCCCCTGTGGGAGAACATAGAAATGTTGTCCGTGCGTCCGTCCGTGCATGCGTGTGCACGTGCGTCCGGGTGAAACGCAGTACTCGCAAGAATTTTCCATACATTCAGTGCACGACCACCAAATTTGGACCACAGATGCATCCCATGAAGGTCTTGGATAAGTTCAATGATGAGTGACCTTGACCTACTTTCCAAGGTCACAGAGCAAAAAAATAAAAAAATAAAAAAATAACAGTACTACATATGGTACTTGCAATAACTTTCCATACATTCAGTGCACGGCCACCGTGCAACGGAGGATACAAGGCCTTCAGGCCAACATCCCATTTTCAAAACAGGAGCCATTTTCCAAGAAGACCTCCATGCCTGGTATGGAAATTCTTCTTTTGATGATAAATATGCACATACTTGCCCAATATCAATTATCCTGGCATCAAATCATACATTTTAACCATCATCAGTACACCTGGGGTCCAAGCAGACCCCAGATGTTTATTTTTTGATATGTTTTCTGAACCGTTATACTCATTCAGCTGAAATTTTATGTAATTGTCACCTATACAGTTGTGTTCAGTATCACTTAATTTGATCCAATTTGATTAAATAGTGTGGGCTCCATAATAAGTTTTCTTATGAGGTCCGATTGGACCCCAGTTTGATATAATGGCATCTGGCCGGACTCCATACCAAAATTTTGAGCTTTGTGTCAATTTTTCATAACTACTGAACTGTCACAGAGGTTTTTATTCAGGATATTTGCATCAGAGCAACTGCAGGGAGTAGGAGTAGGTATTGAATTTTTGTACTGAAGAGTTGTGTTTGAAAAAGAGAAAAAAAATCTCAAAGGTCTTTCAAAATGAAATGTGGTTTATCAGCCAGATACTCAAAAGTCTCTTTTCAAACTAGTTGCAAAGTGACCCTATCTAGCTATGTTACAGATATCTATAACATAGCTAAGACTGGCATAAATAAAAACATGTTAACAGTATTAAAGAAGTAGTAGTTCTGGTGGGGTCTCCATGGACACCAGATGTACAGATTAGTACGTTTCACAACATGTACTGATGAAGGTTAACCATGTAGAATCTGAATTTGGAACTCCAAAATTACTGAGATGCTTCTTTATAGTTTATTCTGGACATGGGATCAAAATAACACACCAAGAGAGCATCAGCTAACACACATTTATACACTGTAGCAGTATCGTTTGGGGTGTAGAGTGTAGTAGTAGAGGTATTACTTATGTTTCAGCAGTCAGCACATCCTCTGAATGGACTCCTCGCACCTGTGGCTCCATAAAGTTGCTTGTGTATGGGGTCCTGGGTCCACCTTGGGTCCTGGATGGCAACCACTCAGATGGTTACTTTCAAAAGGTGAGGATGGACTGGTTGTCTGCCTATCTGATGCAGTCAGGTGAAATGTGAGCACCACTCAGCCTTCCCCACCTGCTGGGGTCCTCAACACCGAGTCACTTGCGTGTTTGATCATGCCCAGAGAAACACTCCACATGGCCAAAATGTCATAGCTGATGTTCTGTGATACTACACATCTGAGTCTCCCCATGTACCCATTCATTTGACACATTTAGGACCAAAACAAAACACAAAAAAACTGACATTTCCAGAACATGGTAACTTTGACAACATTCTAATAATAATGAATCAGTCTGTACACTAATACATGGAACATTCTGCAACATTTAGTATCTCCCTCTAGAAATATTTCAAGTTGATAACATGATAGAAGCTTCTAGAAACTGTTGAGTGTGTATTTTTTTTTAACAATCTGAGAATTCAGATGGCCCATGGGAGGACAATGAGAGGACAGTTGATGTTGGTGTCCCAAACCACCTGCCGCCTGCTGTGCTGTGAGGAGTCCGAGAAATCCCTCTTCTAATGAAATGAAATTTGACATAGTGGAGATGGCAGGTGCCGTGACAGCACTCTGCCAGAATACAGTGAAACAGGATGAACGTGAATTCTTATAAGTTACCACACCTGTGCACTCCTGTGCCTCTGTTCCAAGGTGAGGGAAAGTGTGTGATGGAAGCGTCGCTGATTTCTAAGTCGACAGGTGATACATCATTCAGCAGTTTGGTCCTCAGAGGTATTCTTTCAGCAGAATAATGACAGGCGTGATGACAGTCACACATCTGAATAATTGTGTGGCATTAACGTATGAATGTTGAATGGACCTTGACCTGGTGCCGTTTACACCATGTAGATTAAGGTTGAAATTGTTCCCCACACAACAGAGTGGCAGAAAATTGACTATAGTGAGATTGCTTTTGTGTTTAAGTGTTTATTTATGCGTATTTGTACATATTTTATTTGTGTTGTCGTCTGCCTTGATTAAATTGCAGTTGGCGTCTTGTCTTTGTGAATTATTTATGTCATCTCATTTCACTCACAGATACATGAATTGTTGACTTGGAAATATCACCATGAGAGACCCATGCGTATAACAGAACTGACACAGTATTTGATTTTTCTTGTCTATGTCTTTGTTACTGCAGTAGGCCTTTTAATTATCATTAGCTATAACCAGCTCCATGCAATCTGTCATTCTTTTTAACTATGACATTTAACTATAACAGTTTAGAGCAGTTCATGTAGTCCTGCAGGGTCTTCCCATGGCAGAGGGGCGAGGGATGTGCGAGAGGCTGAGGAAAATTGGATGACTCTCGAGAACAACGTCCGGGATTGCTCCTACTGGGGCAGTGCTGCCTGGAAATCAGGAATGTGTGGAGGACTTATGTATGACTCTGAGGGATATATTCTGGAGTGTGACCTACTATGATTTTGTTTGGAAAAAGGGAATGGAACACTGACTTGCCATTTGTATTCCCTTGCTGGGACTCTGCTCTTTGGCATTTGGATGTTTTTTGAGCCATCGGGTTGTTGCAACCACTGGACTTTTTATGTATTTGGATTGCTTAGCTCTAACATTTCTGCCTTTGCATGTTTTGCATTTCTTTGTTATGCTTTGTTATTTTATTATTGATAGTATGGCCAAAGCAGATGGTCACCACACTGAGTCTGGTCTGCTTGAGGTTTCTTCCAGTAATCAAAAAAACCTGAGGGAGTTTTTCCTTACCACTGTTGTCTTTGTGCTTGTTCATGGTGTGGGTACGGTTAGACCTTACTCTTGTGAAGCTCCTTAGGCTACATATGTTGTGATTTAGCGCTGTATAAGTAAACTGAATTGAATTGAGAGCCCTGTCAAAAGCTGCTGCTGCAAATGTTGAATTCACCAATTAATATACTGCATATTACATATGTCTCGTAATTTTTTTCTTTTTTTTTTAACTACACATTTTGCATATCCGTTAAGTATTTCACAACCCAAGTTACTTTTTCCCTTCAGATTCTCGAATGGGCTTCACAATAAAAGCATCCTAATGTCAAAGCAGCAGATGCTGCACAGTAAAAGAGCTTTTATTGTGAAAGGAACCAATCCTCCAAATGTTAGCAGACACTGAACCAAGCTCGCATGAGTTAAGTTTTCCGTTGAGGAGATCTTGGGGGGGGGGGCACCAGTGCTTGGGGATGATGCTGGCATGCACACCTGTGGGCCGTCCTGGGTGGGCAATGGTCCGCTCTCCTTGTGTAAATATTATGGACACACTTCATCGTGAACTAATTTAGTCTGATTTTGATTTTGCTTTTAATAAAGGTTTGTCTATCACAGCTCATTGGACGTGGTCTTTTGTTTGCTGGTTGTATTGTGTTTTCCAACACATGCACAAAAGTCATAGAGTGCTGATTTTTGAGAATGTTAAAATCAAATTACTTTAAAAAATGGGTTTGCATTGCATTTATTTTGTTTCAATATCACTTTGTTGTCATGAAACTGTATTTCTCACTGCTATAAATTTTAAACTATGAAGGATTACCAATATATTTTGACACTCCTTTGTTCAGTGTTGCACATTGAAAAGAAGACTTCAAAAATATATCTTTTTTAAAATTATTGTTTCATGTTTGTGACACTCAACAATTTTTTTGTTTGTTTGTTTGTTCTTTTTATTCCACACCACAGAACCACTTCAGATCCTGCATAGCAACCACCCAAGCAGACAACCAGCCCATCCTCGCATCTCGAAAGTAGCTATTTATCTGCCATAGCCAGATGGAACGTGGCTAACGTGTAATGTGGCATCTCCTTCACCTTTACTCGGTGCTAGTGTCCTCAACACTGAGGCAGCTATGTGCCTGATCATCCCCAGAGAAATGCACCACATGGCCTAAATGTCATTGCTGATGTTCCCTCACAATGCAAGTGATACTCCTAAGTAAGTCCTAAGTAACCATTTGTTTGACACAAGGTACCCAAGGATCCTCCGAAGAGACCTAGTACTAAAAACATCAGGTCATCACTTTAGGTCACTGGTCAGCTTCCAAATATCACAACCATACAGTAAGACAGGAAGCATCAGAACCCTAAATACTTGGACCTGTGTTCTTCTTTCTGTTCTCAGAATGTACAAAAAAAGTGATATTTTGAGTGTCATTTTATCTATTTTTCTGATTTCCCCCCAACCCCCCAATACTCATATTGCCATAATGCTCGATCCAAAAGCGAGTTACTCCTCATAGACCCCAAGTTAAAACCCCAATTTTCCAGCAGATTTGCTGTTTACAAATGTTTACAACCTGGTACAAAAAATGGTTTTGGTCTGTGTTGCTAGTTTTCCCCATTCATAACAACTGTATGGGGGGATTTTTTGATAACTCATCAGTTTTTGCTATTTTAAGCCATGAAGTTATGAATAATTAGGCATGTGGTTGCTTTGAAAGACAGCTCTTTGCTGGCGAGCCGAGTCCAGGGCCCCGCAAGTTGCTGTGGACTTGATCATGTTTGTCCTTTCTGAGCCCATCTGCTTCAACGTTCGATGTGTTGTTGTGCGTTCAGAGATGGTATTCTGCATACCTTGGTTGTAGCGAGTGGTTATTTGGGCTACTGTTGCCTTTCTATCATCTCGAACCAGTCTG
>OMMV01178780.1:0-11421 GCA_900302635.1 Chatrabus melanurus
CATTATGTTACCTTCTGTTCAATGTATCGATCGTCTTCAGACACACAGAGAAATATCAGTGGAAGACAGAAATAAACGAGCTTTATTTGGAAAGACAGCATGAAAGAAGAAAGAGGTGAGTTATGAAACTATATATTTTTAGATATTATATACCACATTTAAATTTTACTAAATGCATTGATGGATACGTTTTCTAACATCTTTTCCATGAACTCACCCCAACATGTAGACTTTTAAATAATACCAACTTATAAACTTGTTTAGACTGTTATTTTTTTTAAAAAGGAAGACATCCTGAAGACTCAGGAGAGGTAAGTCAGGGGGTCTTCCAAAGAAGGAAGGGAAAGAAAAGAGAGTGAGCCAGATAACAGGTCCTGATAAATGCTCTACAACTAATAAGAAATTCATTAATGAAGCCTTTTAAGGTGTGATGAAAATTTTTCGCCGGCGCTACGCGCGCACATTACCTACACCCCTGGGGGCTAAGCCCCCCCTGGCTTTCAATCCTAGTGACGTCCCTGGCATGTACCCACTTCTGTTCTACACTGAACTAGTTATTCCACGTGGATTTTTTTTGTCATGCATTGCAAAATATTGAAATTCGTGCTTTTTTTTGTTTGTTTGTTTGTTTTGGTCAAAATTCATGTTTCTTTCCAGTAAGCCACAATATGCACCCACTGCAGCCTCCACCACTATAAAAATGGTTTTGCACCTGGCTCCAACACCAGCATATGATTAGGCTCTAGTTATCATTAAGTCTAGAGATGGAAAACAATTAGGATTCTATTGTTCAATTCCATATAATTATATAGCACCATATCACATAACATAAGACGGTGGTATAGAAAAACTTGGCTTTAGCAGTTAGGCCAGTTGGAGATAGTGGTGCATAAGATAGCCTTCAACATACCCAAATGTGCTCAGGACATGAAATATTATTTAAAGTGCCTGTAACGTGAAATCCAATCTGTGTTTTGAATTTTTCAAACCACAGAAAAACATATTGACCACCTAGCCGAATATTAATGATTAAAAATATCGCTAAGTAGATAAAATTAGGCGGGGGCATCTCGGCTGAAGGTACCGAAACCACACCCAATCGCGTGGGGAGGGGGAGGGGGGTGTGTGGACAAGTTTTTTCTTTTTTTTTGACGCTTTATTAACAACACGGAACATACAAACACTTGGCGAGAAGAAATAAATGTTCCATAGTAGACTACAATACACCACTTGAAAGGAAACTAAACAAACAGGGGGATTAGTACACCGTTGTCAAACGAAACTCAAAAGTTTGAACGGGATGACCAGAGATCATTTTTCTTCTTCTTCTTTAACGGCGGTTGGCAACCAGCGTAAAAGGTGCATTGCCGCCACCTACTGCTCTGGAGTAGAGATTCAAGTCGGCTCTAGCTTTATGCTAATGAAACCGCAGTGTGTAATGTAGTTCGGTTTAAGCCACCACCCCAAAAAATTATGAACTCAACAGTGGTATCAAATTCCAAAAAAATAAAATAAAAAATACACATGGTTCAACACATTTTAACATATGATCAGTAAAGCATCTCTAACATGTATAATGTGTTTCGAAGCAAATCTCTGAATTTGCTTTACAGGCACTTGAATAATTTTTTTCTGATTCTTTTCATGCAGATATTCAGCCTGCTGCACGTTGTAACTTTGTAACCTGCTTTTGTCATCGCGCTTTCATTGGCTCAGCCTGCATTCGGGGAAACTTAACCCTTCCTCTCAAAGGTCCCCCTGTTTGGTTTTGCCGGTGAACCTAAAATGACATGTTGGTGCGTCCATACAGTGCTGTAATATCAGCCCCGAGTAAAACCTCAACAAATTAGTGTTTATTGTTTTTCTTCCATGTGGTAGCCAGACTTGCATTTCACTTCTGCACTTCTGGTGTAACTGAGACCTTGTTGGGCGGTAATGACACATCCTCTGCTTTCTTGTGTCACAGAGAGCAGGAAGAGCAGCCGAGTACCTCTTCTGCTCATCTGACCCCATCTTTTGTCTTTTTCAAAAAGCAAAGACACTGCTTTCAGCCCAGCGGAGGCATTTCCCATAAAGTAACACAAAAAGGAAATGTTTCTTCATTATGAGTGACACTAAATATATGTTTAAATCTTGTATGTGTGTTACTTTGTGAGTAATCTTGACGATAAGACTTGAAGACAAAACCTTCTCAGTGCAGGAAACAATCTAATGAAGCAGTGTTCATGAAACATGGATGGTTCTGCCCTGGAATTTAAAACACTGAAAGGCAATTTGGGGGTGCAATTATGTTTTAGTGAAACCATATTATATGGATAATCAAACGATGATGTGACAAATGTTTCCATAAAACGTGGCCAATCAGCGCCATTTTGCTGGATGACATCACACACGTGTGTCAAAGCTCTAATTTAGCCAGATATTCTGTAGCTGCTTCGTAATTCCTAGGTGGAATTAGGAAGTTTAAAAACAAACAAAAAAACCAAGATATAACTGTGCTTGTTGAAAAGCACTTGATGAAACTAATTTTGAGGTTGCATTAGATAAAGTGGCGGAGTCAAACGTATGGAAAATAATATTAAAAAGTCAGGTGTTCCAGGCCTTTGTGAGGGTATGTGCACTCTGAACATAACTGTTCGTTACATCCATAAATGTCACATTGATTGACCAGAAGAGCGCTCAGACGATTTAATCTGTGTATTAAACAGTCAATTATTTGTTTAGTGTGTAAAGTATCAGAAATCAAAATTCAATTTCCTATGGAACAAAGTGACATCATTTTAACACTTAAAAGATTTATTTACAAGTTAGAATGTTGAACAAGAAGCGGTTGAACTGCATAACATCCCACCATGTTTTTGTAGCCCTGGGATTTTCTGAGACTTTGGCAAATGTCGAGGCATGCACCCTGTAAAAGGCAGTGAGTAAACGGATAAATGAGTCCATCTGCTCCAGTTTAACATGAAAACTAAAAAAAACAATCAATGCCATCATCTTGTAGGTCTCCAAATTAAAAGAATACACTGATTTTTTTTTTTTTTTTAAAGATACCAGATCAATAGAATAAGCAACTTTGTTTTGCTTTTTTAATCCTCATCACGCTGTGAAACTGACTAATCTGTACACCTGGGGTCCACGCGGACCCCACAAGAACTTCTTCTTCTTTAATGCTAACATGTTTTTTATTTATGCCAGTCTTGCAGATATCTGTAACATAACTAGATCGGGTCACTTTGCAACTATGTTGAAAAAAGACTTTTGAGTATTTGGCTGATGACCCAGATTTCATTTTGAAAGACTTTTGAGAATGTTTTTTTTTCTCCTTTTCAAACACGACTCTTCAGTACAAAAAAAATTCAATACCTACCCCGACTCCCTGCAGTTGCTCTGATGCAAATATCCTGAATAAAAACTGCTCTGACAGTTCAGTAGTTATGACAAATTAATACAAAACTCAAAATTATTATGGAGCCCAGAGTATTTAATCAAAATGGACCAAAATAAGTGAAATTGAAGACAGCTGTATAGGTGACAATTCCCTAAAGTTTCAGCTGATTAAGTATAACGATTCAGAAAACATATCAAAAAACATGCCCCAGGTGTACTGATGAGGGTTAATATACCATATACCTATATGCTACCGGCACTAATTATCACACGCACGACAGAAAATAGGAGCAGGGACTGCTCTTATCTTAACATATGCGCCGTTGAACACGAAATGATCTAATTTGTCAGTTTCGTTCCAAAGTCTAGGTCTGGGGGCCACCAAGAACCCCACCGCTTGTTGATAAAACTGTAGTATTTGCAAATCAGCCGCCTAATTATCACATCAATGCATGTCGTCATATGTGCCAACTCATTCCATAAATACATTTTAAATATGAAATCTCTTATCAAGCATTCTTCAGTTATTATTTATGCAAATCGATGCCTAAATTAGCACATTTGTGCATGCTATTCTACTTTGTCATCGGAAATTACACACAATCTGTCCAGAAAACCTTTATTAAGAATGTGTTCTTGAGTTACAGCTTTTGCAGATTCGTGACTTCATCCTCGTTATTATGCAGATATACGCACCAAGCAACCATAAAATGTAATCGGCTCATCTGCTCTCCAGAGGGTACCTATGGTGTAAGTGTCAAGTGTCTAAGTGTAAACTGACTGCATCTTCACCCGCATAGTGGTGGGATATAAAGAGAGAGAGAGAATGTGCAAATCTGAGAATTTCAGGAGCTGCAACCAATCCAGCTTTGGAATTTTTCCTTTATCAATTAATTTAAAAAGTTGATTAATCATTTCAGCATGCTACATGGTAACATGGACGGTTTGCATTCTTCACTCTAACTTGTAAAACCAGCGTCCACACAGATCCAACATAAAGAAGCACCTCGGCTGCATTTTCTGCATTTTGCCAAATCATCAAACTGTCTGCAATGAGCTCCTCAAGTGCTCATGGAGCAGAGAAGCACCGTGACCGACGCAGAGCTGACAGACAGACTGCTCGCCAGACAATAGAATGCCGTTAAAGCGTTTGAGCAGAGACCCTCATTGTTATTGTGAGTCTGTTTGCAGAGGACGCCGATGATGGACAGGAGCACCAGTCAACATGCACATCCAGTCTGTCGTGCTTCTATCTGGGTTCGTTTAGTTTGTGTATTTGCAGTATTTGCAACGATTCTTTCAGAGAATCTTTCCAGAGAATTTGCTTAATGCCACACTGTTCTCCTAACCTGTGCAGGAAAAGATTCTGAGTCCTGAAGTCGTGTGTTTTATTTTAACCCTAACCAGTACACCTGGGGCCCAAGCGAACCCCAGCGGTATTTTTTTTTAATATACATTTTCTGAATAGCATTATTCAGAACACTTATTCAGCTGAAATTTTATGTAATTGTCACCAATATAGTTGTCTTCTGTTTCACTTATTTTGGTCCAATTTGATTAAATACTGTGGGCTTCAAAACAATTTTTCTTATGGGGTCCGCTTAGACCCCAGTTTGATATAATGGTCTCTATTTGGATTCCATACCAAAATTTTGTGCTATGTCAATTTTTAATAACGGCTGCACTGTCGGAGCAGTTTTCATTCAGGATATTTGCATCAGAGCAACTGCAGTGAGTTGGAGTAGGTATTGATTTTTATTTATTTATTTTTTGAGAAGTCCTGTTTGGAAAAGAGAAAAAACAATTCTTTCAAAATAAAATGTGATTTATCAGCCAGATACTCAAGTCTTTTTTTTTTTTTCTAAATTAGTTGCAAAGTGACCCTATCTAGTTAAGGTACAGATATCTGCAAGAATGACTAAAAAAAAAACAAGAAGTTCTGGTCGGGGATGCATGGATCCCAGGTGTACAGATTTGCACGTTTCATGACATGTACTGATGAGGGTTAAATAAATCCTAGAGAGCTGAAAATGTGAGTCAATTTATTGATTTAATCCATGGGCCAAAAAATATATATTAATATTTTTATAATGAATTCATTGTTTAGTGATTTTTTTCTTCTTTTTAAAAAAAAAAAGTTTTTGTGTTGTCTCTGGTGTTTTCGTCGCCCTTCTGTGGAGCTGAGTTTGTGTCTCCTTGCAGCAGCTGACGTCGGCCCTTCATTCACTTCAAACCCGTGTTTTGGCCATGCCAAATTAACAGCCAGCCTTTGGGTCAGCGCTGCGTGCGAGTGCTGAGATGTGAGAGGCGTGTCTGAGTGCAAAGTGCCAATAAGAGCAACATGCACGGTTCTCCACAACCGGCTGCGCCCCGCGTTCTTCAAAGGGCCCCTCTCCCTGTGAGCTGGTTTATAGCACGAGTGCACGACTGCGCAGGCTTCCTCAAAAAACCAAACACATCCTGATGACACTGTCAATACAGGGAAGGGCAGACAGTTATGCATATGTTTGATTTCATCCAGGATGTTGCTCAAGTCAAAAGGTCACGTACTCTTGTGTTGATTTAGACAAGAACCTGTTTTATTTTGTTAGCACCCAGCAAGTTCCAGAGAATCTGACAGCTGATAGGGGCTGGCAGGGCTAACCGGCATAGTTGTCACTCGTAGGGCGTGGCAGCAGCAGCAGGGCACGGTCAGAATTTTGATAAATGACAGGCAGCGTTGTTTACCTTCTACCTTTTGTTATCTCATCAGCAAACTGTGTGGTGACAGCACAGAGTCCTGGTCTGGATGAATCCTGCAGCAGCAGCAGCTTCTTCCTGTCTCAGCCATCAGCATTTGAACTCATTTCCATGTAAAGTTACATTTGGGGACGGGGACAACTCGTACACAGACAGTGATCAGTTTCCGGTGCTAATTTGAATTTGAATTTTTTTTGTTTTTCTCTTTGATAGAGGGATGACTATAACCCAGCTGCTAGAGTAGGCTGTCCATAAACGTAGGGCCGCTGGGTTCAGTCTTCAATTGTGGTAGAGTGCTGAAGTGTCCTTCAGCAAGACACTGAACCCTGAAAACGCTGCTACATGGGCTACATGGACCCATCAACCCCACACAAATGTGGAAGAAAGCTCGAGAGAAGCAAGATTTTGTTGACATAAATATACTGTATTATATCATGCATTGATGCACTTTGGGGGCACCTGGCTGACTGTGGTGCAAAAGGTTCAAATCCCAGTCGGGCCAATGATTGGAAAACTGTCTCTGTCCACCCAGCAGTGAATGAGGACCTGACTTGCTTTAGAGTTGGGGAAGGTAAGGTGGTGAAGGGAGAGGAGATGGGCACCACCCTTCATAGGCCGTGTCCTTGAAACGGTGGGGCTCTAACATCCACCGCCCCTATGGCCATCAGGCTACCTCACCTTACCTTACCTTACATTACCTTACCTTGATACAGACAATCAGAGCTTTATAAAATATGTCACATTCCAGCTTCTCTAACCTTTAGGCCACCACTTCCCCATACAGTATAAACAGTAAAAGATTGTGTTACAAGTTTGTAAAACGGCTACAAAAACCTGCAGCACAAAGCATTCACATTTTGAGATAGGCAACAGTCTTTTTTCTGGATTTTTTCCTAGTCTTTTACTAGACTCCCCCCCCGATATTCAACTTTAAAGGATTTATTTTCCATTTGGACAGCGAGGTGGTTGGCGCAGCGCTGCGGCAGTTGGCAGGCTTGCCTCACAGCAAGAACCTCTGGGTTTTAATACTCACCCATGACCCAATCCCTCTGCACATCTGGAGATGCATCAGAATGGGCATCCGGTGTGAAACTTCTACCGAATGCCCATTCTGATGCAAAAAAAACAAACAAAAACGAGGCTGGCTGCTCGTCGCGAACTGGTTGGATTTATCTAGTTTATTAGTCATGCATGTGCTGTAGTCTGAAAGTAATATCAACCAATCACTGTCATCCCTTTCAAATAAGAGTACACCAGGTGCACAGTGCTGTAGTATCAAGCAGATGCAAGTGTTTTCGGGTGAGGAAATCGATCTGCATGTGGAATCATGTGGCAAAAGTAACTTGACGCTAGACTATCGGCTCCCCAAGACCCTAAAGGTCCCCAAGACCATGAAGACTTCAACCTTCATTCTCCTGCAAAGTTATTGGTATCACCAAACACCTCTGTCCAGCGATCTCTTGACTCCATAAGCTCTTCCTAGGCATCTTTTCATGACATGAATGTCACTGCTGAGAAAAGTGAATGCCTCTACAAGTTCAACACTTTCACTTCACACATACACTTCTGATGGTTGAGTCCAGGAAGTCATTGAAAGCCTGGGTCTTAGTCTTAATCCAGGACGATGTCAAACTCAGACTCTGCGATTCCTCACTCAGCTTCTCAAGTGCTGCAATCAGGGTTTGATTCTGCAAAGATCACAGCATCGTCTGCAAAGTCGAGGCCTGGAAACCTTTCCTCACCAACGAAGGCCCCTAAGCTACTGGTTTCTACCACCCTACCCAACACCCAGTCCGTGCAAGCATTGCCCAGAGTAGGAGACAGACATATCCCTGTCGAATATTAGTATTAAGTGGGAACATCAGAGATTCTGTCCCCACTCCGCACAACACTCACAGTACCTGTGTACTGGCTGGCTATGATATGATGGCTGTAGGTTATGCATCCCTTTGTTTTAAATAGATGTTCCTGTCAGAAGCATGTGTCTTTGTAGATTTAGCTCAAAATTCTGAAAGTTGCCTAATCACACAACAGTAACGAATTCTTTAAAAATATTTTGGGTCCGACTCCAAACCTGGATCCAGCATCTCCACTTCTTGGAAGAAACATCTGTCTCTCCCAGTTTCTCTTTTATTTTGTCATCATTTGGAAACATAATTTCTCCCCACCTGAACCAGGTAAATCATATAATTCAGATCATTTTAAGAAAACTGGAATTATGATGCAACTGCTCGGTCCTGATTCACTTATTCAGGCAAAATCGAACAACTTTGAACTTTGGTCGACTTTTTGCAGCCAAAGTTTGATATTCTGACATTTCCAGAAGCAATGGAGGGACCCAGATGTATTAGTGAAGCAAACAAAGCAAAACATCTTGAAACTGGTGCCGTGTTTTTTGCTGTTTTCTCAACTTTACTGTTTTCGTACTTACTAGGTTTTTCCAAAACGCTCAAGAAAAACCTACAGAACAGTCGAGAATCCAGATCTAGGTAGAGGATTGAGCCTTATGCAAAACTTTCATGTTAGTTGGAACCATATGAAGGGAAATAAAGACACGTATGTCAAAAATGACCTTATCTTTCAATGGTAAATCTAAAAAATTATTAATCTAGTTGCAGACCATCTCTTAAATCTTAATCTTTGTATCCGTGTCACAACCTGCAGATAGAAAAACATTGTGGATCTAAACAGCCAAACGTACCGTCTGTGTGGGGCCGAGGGTCAGTAAATCTGTCAAAATGCATTTCAGTACATTAAGATATAACCTCCAGCTAAAGCAAGAATTCGCTCAACCGTCATTTTGGAGATCTGACCCAGCTTCAGGGAGGACTTTTTTTTTCTGCCCAAACCAACAGACACTATGTTGGCTTACCACGCATACATTTTTGGGAGAGGAGTCATCATCTTATTATCACCTAATAAGAATTTGAGCCAAAAATGAAGTTGAAGGCAACCCTTAAATCCAACGGTGCACAGCTTGAATCTGGTAGCATGTGGCATGTAACGTTTAGCACAGTATATATTTCAGCACACTTTAAATAAGTCACAGATGGGCATTCGGGCAGAACATTAATTCTACAAATTAGAGAGGATCCCTGTCCAGCTAGGTCTAAAATAGACTGCTGACAAATTTCCATAATGGAGGTCTGCATTTTTTTTTGTCTTGCCGGTTAAACTCTCGTCTGACTCTTATTTACAAACCCTCGTATACAGACAAACTGCAAGTATTCTACTTTTACAGAAATGTGGCCGTCTGCATTTACATGACTGACTAAAGTCACCTGAATCTGATTTGCCAGATTTCTTTTCTTTTTTTTAAAAATCAGCACGGCTTACAAGAACACTTTGAGCAACGTGTCAGTATCACTGATCCAAGGACATTTTCCAAAGTGTGTGTGTGTGTGTGTGTGTGTACTCCTGTTCCAAGAGTTCCTCAATTTCTTTTGCAGCTGATGCATACTTTCACAGAAGCTCGTGACTCCGCATTGACAGCTGAAAATTTGACTCAACAGAGATACTTTTATTTATTCAGGATTGGCCAAAAAAAAAAAAAAACGACCCAAATATTAAATGGTGAATATTACTTTGATTACTGTTGATAAAATATATGTTGTGTAGCTTGTGTGAGTGAGTGAGGAGCAAAATGTGTGCAGCCACAAGGAGAACACTGCCAGGACACTTGGATGAAAAAGAATTAGACGATGATGATGATAATAATAATGACATTGATGATGACAATGACTATAATATTGACAATCGTGATGATAATCATTATTATGATGGTGATGGTGATGATAATGGTGTTGATGATGGGGATAATGATTACAGCACTGGGGCTCCCTGCGTTTCAGCTGTATATATGTTTTATTCCACACTCTTTTCTTCTGTGAGCATATTTAATTTGGGCTTTTTTTGTGTGGCGTGAGTGAGAGTGTGAATGTGTTTGTCCGTCTATATGTGTCAGCCTTGCGACTGGCAGCTTGTCCAGGGTGTGCCTACCCCTGAACAGGGACTTACCTCGCGCCCCTGAAAAAGCCCCCAAAATCACCTTTGAGGGGCAATCCCTGCAGTGGAGACATGCACAATGGTGTCGGACACCCTAAAATGACCCGCGAGTTCCTGCGGCGGAACTGGTCTTTTCACTCTGGTCTCGTTGAATTTATTTGATTGCCACTGGGGTACAATAAATTTCCTCCAGCTTAGTTTAAATAAAACTTCTCCATCAGCTGATCCCTTAGGCATCAACTTGCGATACTTTGTCAAAATCCTTGTCATTACAAAGTTGGTGCTAACCTTAATGCTTATCTGTAACCAAACGGGCAGCAAAACAAGTAGAACATCATTGTTTCGCTTTCACAAAACACACATTACAATCCGATTGCTCTCACAGCAGTCACGTCTCCTGAAATCAAATAGAAATCAGAAGAAGACCACATGGAGAAATGGTGGGAAAATCAGATTTGGTAAGTTCACACAAGCCAGAAAAGCTCAGATCTGTTTGCAGATTTTTAATCAATAAAAATCAGATTCGGGTCACTTTAGCCGGTGGTGTGAACGTGTAGTTTATTTCCTGTTCTTTAATTAATCAGTGTGTAATAATCAATGCTGGGTTCTGCATTTCAGCCTGATCCTGTGGTTTTTCCTTTTTTGTCGTTTCCTCTGAGGACCAAAACGTGAAATCTACTGAGAGCCACTGAGGGCAAATGTGAAATGATATGTTTTCATTTGGAAAACCAAATGTCATCATCATGTCTCTGTCCCTGTTGCTTTTACAGCATCTGGTTGATGTGGTGAGCTGGCAGAGTAAGTAAGAACACGGGACCGAGACATTTATCATCCTCCAGACTGCAGAGCTGAAAATCTGCCCTCTTGGAAATATCATGGGGGAAAAAAAAAAAAAAAGTCAAATGATTGCATTACAAGGACGACATCGCTGTGGACTCATGATTATTTTATCTTGTTCGGTATGTAACTGAATAATCTGCATTATTGATCTTTTATCATTTTACTATTTTAGTTCCTTCTGTACGGCTAAAATCTGTTCTCTCAATGTATACAAGTCACACAACACCTTTGGATCCAATAGCATGTAAAGCTAGCAAGGTTTTAATGAAAATTTATATTAATTATGACTTAATTTGCTATGATTTATGGATTTGCACAGATTTACATAAGGGGTGAAAACTCACATCAAGTTCAACATTTGAGAATTTTGACATGAAAATTGCATAAGACATTTGCTGCATACCTTTGAGGCAATGGTAAGGCAGCAATCATGCTAGCTAGCATGGCGGA
>OMMV01178781.1:0-10434 GCA_900302635.1 Chatrabus melanurus
TCCTTGGATTTTCCCATTGGTCAGTCCAATGAGTGCTGTCAAACACATCCTTTTTATGCTGGCAAAGAGAAACTACCAGTTGTATTCAATCATGATCGCTAACGAGGAGTTAATATGCCTTGGCCTTGTCACATTACAAGACATTGTAGAACCTTCAGCACCACTTATTAAAATATTTAAGTGAATGTATGTATATATTTGAGCTTGTATGTATAATTTTGACCCTGTGTGGATTAGAAAAGATCCCAAATATATTCAAACCTGTGCACCCAATTCTTGTTTTTGAAGTCATTAATGATGCATGCAGTACAATCATTCAACCCTGGCAAAAGAACAGTTCAAAGAAATCATTGACATCCCAAAATTACCATGACATTCATGCCCATGATGAGTGTATGTAAACTTCTGACCGCAATTGTACCTTTTTGTCATTATGAACTAATATACTATAAAATATCACACAACAGAGGGAGGAAAAAAGCTTATCACACTTTCTCAGCCTGAGATGACGTCTTCACATTGCAGCCCCAAAATCAAAAGATATCAGGATTATGACATTAACCCAATTATTTGTTCACAAAACAAGTAAAAATCAATAATTAATTGAACTGAACTGATTAGCTGTATAATCATTTTACCACAAGTGAAACAGAGACTGTGGCTTTAAGTTGAGGACCTTTTCATGAATATTGAATGACCTACAGTGTGAAAAGAAAGATCAGGATAATGGTCAATAACAGCATCCTTGCAGAATGTCTGCACATGTAATGAATTTACTCAGTCACACTGTGAGGAATCATAACCCTTATTGGCATAAAAAAGTCTAAGATTAGCTTTTTGTTTATGGTTTAGGTTAGGGTTCCAACTTCTTTCTCGACATCCTTTCCCGCCCCTCTGTGTGGAGTTGATGTGTAGGGACAATGTGCCCCAAAACTGAGCAATTTCAGGTGTAATGTCTTGCTCAAACACACTTTGACATTCAAGAGGCAACTGAAGATTGAACCTCCCCAACTCATTGGTTAATGGGACAACCCAGACTACTGCCTGAGTTACAGTCCATTCTTGGGCTGTAACTAACATCATTGATTAACGTGTCAATTATTTGAATTTTAACGGACTTCTTGTTTAGCGGGGTTTAGGGCTAGGTGACTACGGTTCAGGTGGAAACTGAGGGGTTGGTAGTTCAATCTCTGATGACTCCTGCTCTGTGACACAAAACCCCAAGTTGCTCTGGGTGCAGTCCAATTTGGTGATGGTCCCCAGATGAATAAATATGGAAACTAGCAGCTGTAAAAACCTTCATTACAACCATGAAGCACACGCACAAGTTGTCAATGTGAAATAAAAAAAGATAGTTACAACAGCTTTCTCAAGTCTTTAGCTCTGTGCAGCACTTGGGTCAACGCCAATCGCTTTAAATAACCTTGATAAATGATTCCAACTTAAATTTAAGTCAATTTGTGTAGCCCAAAAATTATACCAATGTCTCATGGGCTTTACACTCTCATTACATGTGACATTTCAAATATCAGATCACTCATTGTACTTTCAGAGCTCTACCTATAACTTGAGCTAATTTCAACTCGTCTCCAGAGAGAAGTCGTGTCCGCGCTGCTCTTACTGTCAAACTGATGCCAATTGACCGAGGTTGCTGTCCGCACTGTGCAGCAAGAGCCAATTGACTTCTGACCCACCCATGTAACAAAGCAGTGCCTCCCAGCGTCCCCGAATCAATATGGCCGCTCCACATCACAGCAGCAGCGTGCCTGACCTTCCCGAGAACCCGAGCGCGCATCGACTGGTCGGAGAGGAGAAAATGGGCTAGTCCTGGCCGGTCCTGCCGCTAATGCTCAACACATACAGACAATTATGGACTTAAGGGCAACTGAGAAACTCCCCATGGACTCGTAATTGTTTTCAAAGATACAATCTGGACTCTGTCTGACCTTCTGAATTCAGAATATATTCAGAGACCCTTGACTTTTTATTATTGCTTCTTGAGCCATCATAACTTATTGAAGATTGCTTGGAAATTTGTTTGCCCTCACAGTGAATAGGTTAGGTGGGATAGCCTGACTTGGAGCTTCATCAACCATATTATCTATATAATAATACCACCTTATTGGAACTGAGGGGATGATAAAGAAAAAGATGCCACCCACCTGCTTGAAAACCACAGACTACCCATATTAATCAAAATGAGTTTCTGCTGGCAAATATGGATGCTAGCAGGAAATTGTCACCATTAGGAAGTCAAAAAAGTAAGTTTTTATCTCTTACTGCAACACACACTAACTAGGCTGGTAGGTAAGGGTGCATTTGTACGAGATATCATATTGGCTTGCAGGATTTGTGCTTATAAAGTTTTCATTTTGAAGCGCACACATCGGGGGGGATACAGATAAAAATCTGCTTTCACAGCATACGGGCTGCAATATCCATAGATGCAGATCCAATGTGATCATTATGAATATTGTCTACTTTTAGTACACATTTAGTATAACTTGGTACAGTTGAGCAGCACGGTGGCTTCGTGGTTAACACTGTTACCTCACAGTGATAAGGTCACCTCTGACCTGGTCCTTTCTGTGTGGAGTTTGCATGTTCTCCCCATGTTCCTGTGGGTTCCCTCCCAAGTGCCCCGGCTTGCTCCCACTTCCAAAGACATGCATGTTAGGTGAATTGGTGACTCTAAATTGACGGTAGGTGTGAGTGAGAGTGTGAATGTGTTTGTCTGTCTATATGTGGCCCTGCGATGGACTGGTGGCCTGTCCGGGGTGTACCCCGCCTCTCACCCAGTGAGCGCTGGGATAGGCTTCAAGCCCCTCTGTGACCCTTAATTGGAGTAAGCGGGTATAGAAAATGAATGAATGAATACACTTTGTCTCCTTCTGGATCATGTTTTATTGTTGCAATGGAAGTTTTGCTCATTAGGTATTGCAGTATAGATAACTGTCTTGAAACCAGGAACATAAGCCCATGCTACGCACAGGAAAGGAGACATTAGCTCAAGATCTGCATCAGGTTATTAATGTTTTATATTTCCCAGCGGTGTTCATTTCATCCAAAATCAAAAACACTATGCAAAAATTTAAGAGGAAACCAGAGCCATGTCGCTGCTGCTGCTGCTTGAAAAAGTGCCGACCGTGCACGCGCAGACATACTGCACTCGGTGTACTGGCTCAGTGCTGGTCCCTTAACTCCGGGGTTAACAAGGGATTGATTATTCACTGTATAGCGGTTTAGGAGGAGTTAGCAAGCAAAGTCACAACATGCTCAACGCTGATTATGTGGTAAGATTTGATAAAAGAAATCCAAGTTCTCAAAAACCTGACAATTCAAAGCACATTGACATATAAATCATATCATTAATAATTTCTATAACATAGTCATGACTATTAATTTGCAACATTTTTGTACCACTGTTGTATAACCAAAAATATTACAGTCAGGTCCATGAGTATTTGAACAGTGACAGTTTCTGTAATGTTGTGTCTGTACACCACCACAATGGAACTGAAATCAAAAAGGTTCAACAAAAACAATGCATTGACCATTAAAGAACCACAGCCACTGCTATACACAGTCCCTCCATTTTTAGAAGACAGGTCTGGGAGCATGCCCCGGTGTGAAGCGTCACCACATCCACCACACTACGGAACCGCCTTGGGTCCTGGATGACAACCACCCAGGCAGACAACAGTCCATCCCCACCTCTCAAAAGTAACCATTGACCTGCCGCGTCTTTAGGGACCACTCATTTGATACAAAGTCATTCCAGCAGTACCCAAGGATCCTCTGTAGAGACCAAGTACCAAAGACATCTAGTGGTGGCCTTATGTCACTGGCTATAGTGTCCCAGTCTTACAACCATACAATAAGACAGGAAGCACCAAGACCCTGAAGACTTGGACTTTCGTTCTCCTGCAAAAATATTCACATTGCTAAACACCTTTGTCCAGCAACCTCATGGCTCCATGAGCTCTTCCCAGGCGTCTCATTATCTCAAAAGCTGAGGACCCAGAGGCTATCACTACAGAGATAAGTGAATGCCTCAACAAGATCTGTACTTTCTCTGCACACAGACACACTTCTGCTGGCCGAGCCCAGGAAGCCAGTGAAAGCACGGATCTTAGTCTTGACCACTAAGACACCCATGACAATTCTGAAGGTGTTATAGGCTGCTGTGCCTGAATAAACCATGGACAGTGAAACCTCTCTCGTTTCCATCACTAGTCATACAGCTTCACAGTGGACGAGCAGGATTTTCTTAAAAAGAAGACGTGAAATTTCAGCTACAATTTACCAGAAGGCACACGGTAGACTGGAGTCTAGACTTGCTGCTCTTTGGGCATCTGCATTGGATGGAAAAGCACTACAGAAATGCAGTCCATTTCCCATTTATTCTGTTGCATGAAAATCCTTCTCTGTTCCTCTCCAATGAAGCTGTGGCTGGTGGTGCAACAGCTAAACATGCTCGTGCACGTACAAATCCTGCACTGATTTATAGCCGTTCACTCACTTGTGCTTTATTATGTTTCAACACCAGAAGGGACAAATCAAGTAGAATGTTTCAAAACAAGTGTTTTGAAACAGTGGGTGACATAATGAGGTCCCATTTAGCACAGCATGCAATGTCTTCCTTTTGATACGGAGTATGGCACAGCGTTCTGAAAGAAAGTGAATTTGCACCAGTCATTACCAATGAAGTGTTGGTATCACCCCCAGCCACAAGTTGTATCCATTCGTTAATTCTAGTTTTGCCTTCCTGTTGTATTGTATATTTCATCATGTTTCTCCCCACAGTTGGTAGCTTATCATTTTAGCTGACGCTGAGGTTGGAGCTGCATCCAGCAAGCGGCAGACACGCCTATGGCATAGTACATAGGCAAAACAAAGCTGCTTTTTGATTGATCTGGTGTATGAAAGTTAACCACTGGTCTAATGACTTCATCATCATTATGTACTCTTTAAATCATTTTCCTTCCAAGTTATCTTTACTTGCACCATAGTGCCATTCCTTATTGAACGGAGCCTCTTGCTACCAGATCCTACTTGGTCTGCACGTTTGGCTAGGCTCCGTTTATCCCAGCTCTTAATTGCTTTTACTAATAACGATGATTGAAACCCTACCCTTCCCTGGGGTCGGGAGGTGGACCACAGATCGTTTACATATGTGTCAGGGAAGGGTGATTGATGGGGAGAACCGTGCACATTCCAGGCATCCCCTCCTCTTTGAGACCACGGGAAAAAACAGGTTTTTCTCCACAACCATCACAGGTGCACTGATGCTGATATCCAAGTCCCATTTACTTGTACTGGGCACTGTTAGGGACATTGCAAACTAAATTTTCACTGGGAGATAAAGGATTCATTTGGTGAGTTACAAGATGACCGTGTTTACTGGTTTTGAATAATTGCTTACACAAAGCTGGCTGGGACGGACTAACAAACTCACTCACTGAAATTTTTGCTGTACAAGTCCTACACTGTTACCAGTGCAGGGAATATATAACACCCTTTTTACTCAATTTTGTTTAAGTTTATTGCCATATCAGCAACTATGGCCATTTACTGGCCAGGACAGGTAGGGTAAAACAATGTAAGAGTTAGAAAGTAAACAAATAAAATAGCATAAATAAACAACTAAATTATTTAGACAAGTTTCTTAAAATCTATACTAGCTAAAAATTCTAAAACTTTTAAAGGTAGAACCTTATCAAAAACATCGGCTGCAGTATTTCAACTATAAATCGCTGTCTTTTGGTTTTCAGGGCAGAGCAAGAGAATAAAATATACTTTATAGACAGCGGCATATTACAAAATTGACATAATGGGGGTTCATCGCCCCTTTTTGCTAAAACACACAAACATTGTAATTTACTTAAAAGTGCCAAGCATAAGAAAAAAAGGATTGAAATTCAGTTTTATACTTATGAACACAATCTCTTAACTGATCCCTCGCAGCTTTGCAACTTTTTAAAGCAAGCAATTTAGTTTGTGCAACGTCAAATCTTTAATATAGTTCTATTTAACTACCCAGCAAATTTGTATTTTAACAATGCTTCATCTGAAAATAAATGTACCTTCTTTTAAGTAGCCTTTATTGAATTTCTAAATATTATTATTAAAATAAAGCTTCTCAGCCACCCAACTCATAAGATAACTGGAAGTATCGTTAAAGGAAACCAGAGTTGCAGTTTACACTCATATTTCTTGGCTAAGTGTCAAAACAGAAACTTCAGCTGCCTTTAATGTGCTACTTACATTTTTTTTTTCCTCCAACAGATGTAAGTTCCAACTCATCGCCAACTGAAAACTGTCCAAGGTGACTTATGCATGGAGATACGAGCTTTACTTGTACTTTAGATTTTATTAATTATTTTTTTCTTGCTACATATTATCAACTTGTCCATCCATCCATTTTCTAAACCCGCTTATTCCACTGAAGGGGGTGGGAGCCTATCCCAGCGGTCAATGGGCGAGAGGCGGAGTACACCCTGGACAGGCCGCCAGTCTATCAGAGGGCCGACACATAGAGACAGACAAACACATTCACTCTCTCACTCACACCTACGGTCAATTTACAGTCACCAATTCACCAAACCTGCATGTCTTTGGAAGAGGGAGGAAGGGAACCCACGCAAACACGGGGAGAACATGCAAACTCCACACAGAAAGGACCGGGTCGGAAGCAAACCTGGGACCTTCTCACTGTGAGGCAACAGTGCTAACCACTAAGCCACCGTGCTGCCCATTATAAACGTGTCCTGCCCAAAAAAAAAAAAGAAGAAGCTGATTTTCTAATTTGTGGTCAAATCACCTCATATGCATTGGTGTTGTGATATAAGCATTCTGTGTATACTTCCACAGAACTTGAAGAACAGACACTAAAGATGTGGTGCAGCTCACTGAGTGACATCATTGCTTACCGTCCATTCCTCGATAAAGCAAATTCCACTCCCTCCCTTTGGAAAGGCATCAGGCGCTGCAGGAGCTTGTCAGGGAGGCCCGACAGTTGCTGTGACCATCTTGTATCACAGCAAGACGTCTGTAGGCCATTAACATCCATTTCCATTAGTATTTCCTCATCAGTTTCTTGCTTCTTGCCCAGTCAGTAAGCGCTGATTTTAGGTTATAGTTCTGAAAAGAGGAGGAAGACATTAAGAATACTGTTCTCCCAACATGCTCTTATGTACACAAATTTCAGTCTGTACTAATGAATCTTCACTTCGACATCTGTTAGACATTAAATAACGATTTGTCTACAAGGCTGATTGGTGAATTAACATCACCTATAAACAAAAACTTGTGCAACCATTTTAATTGCACCATCAAAGGCGCCTTCATCACTTTACTCTATGGATCTACAGGAGCGTGACATTGAAGGAGACATTTGTTCATTTTGTTTCAGGTTAATGAGAGCGGCCATTTTCAGTTATTAATCAATCTTTCTCCATGTATACTGCAACACCAGTGTTTACACTTGTTTTAACAGAAGCACATCATCATCATCACTGACAGTATATTTAAAAAATGTGTGTTTTTGTTGCCACCATCATGCACCTGGTCACAGAGAAATTACCACCCGGAACCAACATCATTTACAGAACCGATGGTAAAGTCTTCAACCCCAGTCGGCTGACGTCCAAGAACAAAAACGAGCACCACCTCCCTCCTGGACTTCCAATACGCCGACGATAACACCGTGGCATCCCACACAGAGGACGGACGTCAGAAGTTCCGCGAAACCTTTGACAAAGCCTACACCACGCTTGGTCTGCACATCAACCTGAAGGAAACTCAGATCTTGTACCAGCCACTTCCTCGCGAGACTCACCCGAGAGCTCCTGCTATAACACTCAATGGACAGGTCCTGAAAAATGTGAGTCACTTTCCATACCTGGGCAGCCACGTGTCATCAAACACCAATATCGATGATGAGATACAACATCGTATCAACTGTGCAGGAACTGCCTCCGGCCGACTTCGTACCCGCGTATTTCAAAATAGAGACCTCCTTTCAAAAATCCTTGGGTACAGAGCCATTGTCATTCCAACCATCTTGTACGGATCCGAGACGTGGACAACGTACCGCCACCACCTTAAGACCCGAGAGCGATTCCATCAATGCTCCCAAAGGAACATCCTCCAAATTGGCTGGGAGGGTTAGCTCCTCAAACAAGTTTTCTATTCCCAACTGAACGAAGGAAAGCAGACCAGGGGAGGACAGAAAAAGCACTACAGAGATCTTCTGAAATCAAACCTGAAGAACTGCAACATCGACTGGAAGAGCTGGGAAGAGCAAGCTAAAGACCGCACTAGCTGGAGAGGGCTGATTCATGCAGGAACGGAAAGTTTCGAGAAGACGCAGACGAGCAACATTGAGGAGAAGAGCAGAAAGCGGAAGGAGTGACAAAGAGACCCTGACCGCCCAAAACCTCCCACCACGACCACTTGCAACGTATGTCAGAAGCAGTGCGCAACAAGACTGGGGCTCTTCAGCCATCTCAGGGTCCACTAGACCACCAAAGATTGGGGGACCATCATCCTCGAATCCCGAAGGATAGCCACAACACCGACGATTTCCAGCAACTATGACACGTATACTCTCAAAAATTCTGAGTGGTTGGCATAAGCGCAGTAACTTGTACACCATCATCAGTACAGAAATGTTCTCAATGTTTTGACGCATTTCAAAACAACGGTTAGTTCAAATGTTTTGAAAATGCTCTCGAGTTTCAAAAGTTGGCATTTGTAGTATTTTGTGCAAGTAATAATTGTGTCCGTTTTGGAGTTTTACTTTTTGTGTAAACTTAAATTGCTGTCTGTTCATTGAGTTGCTGCAACACAACATAAAGTTGTGAAAAAACAAAAATAACTTGTGGAATTTTTGTGTAGTTTCATGAAAATGACTTAAGGGTGCAAAAAGTCTTTAGGGTCTTGGTGTTTCCGGTGTCAGCATACAGTTGTGAGACCTGGACACTAACCAGTGACCGAAGGCAACAGTTGGATATCTTTGAACAGTAAGGAGACTTATGTCAACTATGACGTTCGAACCATGTGGTTCTCTTCTCTGTGCATGATGCAGCATGCATGTGCCTCAGTGCTGAGGACCCCAGCAACAAGAAAAGGCCTAGGGAATGCCCACATGTCACCTGGCTGTGACAAATAGATGCCCACTTTCTGGAGGTGGGGATGGACCAGTTGTGTGCCTGGATAGTTGCCAAAGAGAACCCAGGGCTGCTCCGTACTGCGATGGAAGCAGGGACATGTGGCGACAGCACATGCTCCCAGACCCGACCTGGTAAATACGGCCCAAGTAACCAAGTTGGTGCCCGAAAACAGTTGAACACCAAAATAAAGTCAGGTCCATAAGTATTTAGAGAGTGACAATTTTTGAAAAATTTCCTCTGCACACCACCACAATGGAGATAAAATGAAACAATCGAGATGTGCTTGTACTGTAGACTGTCAACTTTAATTCAAGAGGTCTAACAAAAATATTGCTTTAACCATTTAGGAAAAGCATTTTATACACAGTCCCTCAATTTTCAGATCATCAGCAATTGGACAAACTCAATGTAAGGATTATTTTATCACTTTTACAGCCAGTTTTCTTTAGACAAGTCAAAGGATAGATAAAGATTTCTAAGTCACTGAATATGACTTAGACTTCATTTACTTCAACCATTAAGAAATACAAACAGTATGGTTATGTGTGGTAAATTTAACCTGAGTGACAGTGCAAGGAGACTCATGAAAGAAGCCACTAGGACACCCGTGAGAACTTTGAAGAAGTTAAAGGCTTCTGACTGGTGAAACTAGGGATAGTATAAATTATGCCTGTTGCAGCATCATGGCAGATAGTCCAGGAGCATTAGAGTTTAGAGTGGAAAAAAATAATACAAAGCTAATTTTTGGATATTATGTCTAGAACATAACTATAAAAGTTCATTACAGTCACTAATCATTCTTCAAAAGAGAGCAATAAGGACCATTCATAAGGTCGGCTATCTGGAACATACTAATCCATTATTTTTACAGTCTAAATTATTAAAATTCACCGACATAGTTTCATACCAAACGGCAATAATAATGTATAAGGCAAAGAACCATCAGCTACCAGCAAACATTCAAAACTTGTTTCATGATCGTGAGGGGGGTTATAATTTGAGGGGAGAATTCCATTTTAAAACACTAAACAGAAATTCCAACATGAAAGGTTTTTGTGCATCAATGGCTGGTGTAAAACTGTGGAATAGTTTGAGTGAAGAACTAAAGCAATGTCCAAGCATCAATCAGTTTAAAGCAATGTACAAAACTATGATGTTCACAAGATACAGTGAGTCTGAGTAAGAGTTGTGTATCGGTACGTATGTAGATATTAACGTGTATGTATTATCGTATGGGTATGTATACTGTGTATACATG
>OMMV01178784.1:0-15505 GCA_900302635.1 Chatrabus melanurus
CCCCGCTGTTGGCGGGGTAACAACCAAGTAACAATAACACAGTTTTCGAGATAGATACGTCTACAGTATTAAATTTTTCAGGATCTCAGATCTGAAATATAATCCGGATCACCTCCACAATTTAATGGGTTCTTCCTGTGGTAAATTTCTCCTGTCCCACCAAATTTCATCAAAATTCGTCGATTAGTTTCCGAGAAATCCTGTTAACAAACAGACACACGGAGGTGATTACATAACCCCGCTGTTGGCGGGGTAACAAACATCTCAACATGGCAATGTAATTCATAGTCAATGTTGCAGACCTCAAGGTTTTGTAAAGGTACACAGCCTACATTTTGATACATGTAAAATATTGTGGTTTATTGGTTTTACTATTTATTGTTGCACCCCTATTGAATACCATCGCATTGAGCGGATGAGAGTCTACGACTTCCCCTGGACGGGATGCCAGTCCATTGCAGGTTACTTCCCCAGCCAAGTCTGGTACCCATTTACAGCCTGGTGTCTTGTCCAAGGACACAGTCAGGTAGCGTGACCATATTGACATATTGGTAGCCCAATTCCTATTCTAATAAGGTAGCTGCTCTACACAAAGTGATTTGATTTAGAGAAAAATTGATTAAAAGTCAAGGTCACAGGCCAAGATCAAATTTTGGGCCCAATGCTTATACAGTGTACAGATGATATTTAGAATGGCTATTCTGATGAATTGGTCAAAGATACACCTATGGTTACTATAAACCACAATATAAAGTCATATAGCACCTTTCTGTTGGTCATGTGACCTTTGACTTCAGGTGACCTCAGAAAGGTTGAACTCAAGGTTAGAACAGTTTAACTCAGTTTGGCATCAATGTGGATTAAGCGTGGTTGAGCAATTGTGTGTTAGTCAAGAATAAGGTGGTTCAGTTTTGGAGAGAATTGAGAAAATGTCAAGGCCACACAGAACCATATATATGGTATCCCTGCACCACAAAGAATTCACTTTCATGACTCTGTCAAACATGTCAAGTGTGGTGGGTGTTGCGCACTCTGAGTGTTCCTTCTAGTTATATATACTGTAGGTTACAAGTGTTACTTTTTAGTCCTGCTGTGCAGTTATTTGTCTTCAGCCACCCAGTAAACCACACTCACTGCATACAATTGGATAATTAAAGTTTGCCGCACCCACTATTTTCCGCCACACATGCTCTGATTCTGCTCTTTTCACACGATGCAGATGTGTCAGTACAGTGGTAATTACAGTGTACCAGTCTCTAATTTATTAGAACGCCCATATAGCAGGTGGCAGCCAGTTCTGGTAATACTGTGCATGTTAGCCTGTTGCACTCACTTTCATTTCAAGGTCTGCATGTCAAAATTAGACGATATACAATCTGTATACTGTACATTGACTAACAGGTTACCTGTCGTCTTACCAGTTTCAGTTGTTAAATTTTGTAAAGTTATTGTTTTGAAACATGTGAAACACTCATGTCTGCAATAATGTTTGAAGCTTTGCGACAGAAATGGGGATTATTTTCTAAACCAAGCAAATCTTTAGGTTGTGTAGTCTTGATTTGGACTATTTCCGTCATACAAAAACATTTTCCTTCCTGAATTACATCACTACAAGTTGAAGGATAGATATTTTACCTGCAATCTATTGCATTCTGTTAAGTTTGTCTTCACTGCTGTCCTGTTGGTGAGATACAGTGAGAGGTCATATAATCAGTCAAATGTCAAAGTAGGGATTTCTGCTCATTTTCAAGAAAAACTGAGGGATCGGCTCCCTAACATCAGTGGTTGCTGAGATGCAGTAAGTGCTGATTTCGTCTGTCAAAGGTGAAAAGAGACATTTCTACTCACTTTCAAGAAAAATGCAAACACAATCTTGGCCTTGTTGAGTAAAGATGTGCTCTCTTAGTTGCAGTAGTTAGTGAGATCTGAGTAGTGGGTGGCTTTTGTTGTTTTTGGCCATTACTGTGAAAACACTTCCCGTTCCAGGCTTCCTTTTGAGCCATCAGAAAGTTGAATCTTGCAAATAATTTGACACTAAAATAAAAACTGTACGATGATTGGTTACTGAGATGTTGAATCCACGGAAGTATGAACAGACTAGACCTGCACCAGGCCTAATTTAATGAATGAATTTATTTATTTATTTATTTTCATGTTTTGAATTTGTCCAGTTATTCAGGTCATTGAATTAGTTGGGTTATTTTAGTGAGTTATGTGAAATTTCATGTCTCCTCTTGCATCCTTGGAGCAGGTAGCTCAGTGGAATAAGGAATTGGACTGCCAGTATGTAGACCTGGGTTCAAATCCTGGTCACTCTACTTGTCTGTGTCCTTGGACAAGACACTTCATCTGCATTAACCCAGTCCACAAGCTGTACACGGGTACCAGCTTGGCTGATGAAATAACCTGTGATGGACTAGCATCCCGTCCAGGTGGCGTCATAGACTCTCATCTGCTTCACGCTAATGGCATCCGGGGATAAGCACCGGCACCAACTTGCCTACATAAGACTTACTACTTCTTCTCTTGCATCCTGCATGTGAATGACAGTATTAAAAACATTTTTTCTCTTCACTTTATTGGGGTGACTATTAATCCTTCATCTCCCAGTGAAAATTTAGTTTGCAATATTTCTTCCTCCCAGGCCCTCTTTACTTGCCTCTGTAACAATGCCCACACGCAACTCCCAAGCAGCGCTCAGTACAAGTAAATGGGACTTGGATATCAGTATCAGCGCAACTGTGATGGTTGTGGAGAAAAACCTAACCCTTTTCCCCGTGGTCTCCAACTGGAGGGAATGCCTGGAATGTGCACAGTTCTCCCCATCAATCACCCTTCCCTGACACATATGTAAACGATCTGTGGTCCACCTCCCGACCCCAGGGAAGGGTAGGGTTTCAATCACCATTATTGGTAAAAGCAAATAAGTGCTGGGGAAAAATGGAGCCTAGCCAAACGTGCAGACTAAGTAGGATCTGGTAGCAAGAGGCTACATTCAATAAGGAATAGCACCGTGGTGCAAGTAAAGATGACTTGGGAGGAAAATGATTAATATCCTTCAACTTCCCTGTGCAGAACATGCAACTTTTTTAAACAGGCACCATTCTTGTTGGAGAAACTAAACTAATGACTTTGGTATCTCTTCCAGCTGGTGAAACTGTGCAGTGGGATGATCGAAGCCGGCAGAGCGTACGTCAGCGCCAACAAGCTGTTTGTCAACGGCATCAAGGACTTGTCTCAGCAGTGCAAGAAGGAGGAGATGATATCAGTGAGTAGATTTGTTTATGGCAGTAATACAAAAATGCAGACCAAATATGAAGATGAATCTGAATATCCACTGAAAAATGCTTCAGAATGGGTCGGGTCACATATCTTCACCCGCTGCCCGGACTTTCCAGTGTGATTCCCCACGCGGCAGTGTAAACAGCACTGTCCAGACACTGAGTCGTCCAGCTGTTGTAAGCATGACGGATGTGACCACATGCAGACAGGACGTGTTTACACTCATTGTTTACATGATTGGAAGCTGAGAGATCAGAAAATTGCTTTATGCTTTTACAAAAATATTTGGATTGGCTTTCCTCTCCAAACATTCCAGTAATGGGTGTCATATTGATTTCTTTGCAGTGAAACAGCAAGGACAAAATGGTTTCAAATTCAGTTGTCAACAGAGACGAGACAGAATTTTTTTTAAAGTGTTTTAGTATTTTTATTATTTATGTGAAAAGACATTCATATTATCTACCTTTTTTGGTTAAAGCACAAGTTCACTTTTTTAAAACCATAGTCATATAAAACGTTGGGCACGCAACATTTTTGCATTTTTATCTTAAATTTCTGGGTTTTTTCATACAATGGGCTCGTACAAGAGTGTAAAAGTGTGTAAATGGCCTACGTAAACATTCTTAATGCCACGTGTGTGTCAATCAGCACGTGTTCATTGAGATTATGAGTTGGCATTACTAATGCCACGATAACACCATATAAGGCTACGCGCCCTGCCCCGTATTTCAGATCTGTTCATTCAAGAAAATGGTATTGAAGACAATGAAGAGGAACTTTGAGTTCGAGGATGAAAGTCCTTCTATCAGCGATCCAAAACAGAAACTGTCATTTTTGCCAGCGTACCAACAGTGGAATTATGGGACCTGTCAAAGTCAGAGAATGGGAAACAATAACGAGTGCTGTTAATGCCATGTCAGCCGAGGGTCGTACCATCACTGAAGTAAAGGGGGAATGATTCAACATGAAAAAGACCTACAAAACTGTCGCCACAGTAAGGCGATCCGTGACTGCAATGGGAGTCGAGGCCAAGCGTCCCTCGTGGAGAGGGATGAAAGACTGCGTAACATAAGTGGTTTTGCAGTTTAAGATGCAGTTAAGACATTTTGAGTTTGTACTCTTGCACAATAGCATGAAGAGCCAGTTTAAATTTATATCGTTATGCTGTATAAATAAAATTATAATTACATTAGAATTGAATTTGTACACTTAAATAAGATAAAATCAGTGTAATTATGAAGTTTAATTTGTGTAGGCTTTTCAAATTAAAACTGCTTCAAAGTAGTGAAATGTACAATCAATTGGTGAACAACTTAGGTTTGGATGACAGTAGACTAAATGTGCATGATTTCGACAACCAGGTCTGGACCACTCATAAATGTTATTTATGCCTATGAAAAAGAAGAAAAAAAAAGCTACGACGAAAAAAATACAACAATGCGTCAAGTTCTCACTTACAAACAAATCTGTTCGTAGTAGTGGTTTTTGCATCAGACCCACTATTAGCAATCAAGCTTCTGCGTGTTCTACTCACCAATGACAGTTTCATTGTGTGAGAGAAATCCCTTTTTTCCATAAACTGCTAAAAAAATACATACATCAGTATCAATCGGGCACCGGCAACAGACCTCTAAACCTCCTCAAACTGGTTTTTTTAACCTAACAATTGGATGGTGCATTTATCGATACATTCTTGCATATTATGATAATTGATATCGGGGTATTTACCCATTGGTGGCATTTGCACTGTAAACCTCCGCTAAAGATTCAACATCTGCCTTTATTGTTCATTGTTCAAAAAGTAACAAAAAAAGATGCTACAGCTGTGTGTTAACTTGTTTGGCTAATAGTGTACAAGTGTCAAGCTTACCAAAGAGGCTTGTAACATATTTTATGTTACACATATGTTATTCATATTGCATGGTTTTGGTTTTATTCTATTGTTTGCCATACTATGTTCAAATATGTTATAAACAATGCTTTTTAAAAAAAAGGACTTGCAAGGTGAGATCCATGAAAAACATCAGCAGTGAAGGAACTGTGCAGAGCTAACTTCTAAGACTGATACAGGGTCGATATAGAACGGTATATTAAAAAAATACTACTTTAAGCATATGCTGAATTTTATAACTCCCGTTTAGGGATGTCACGAGAACTGATGCTTCAGTACCACGTCCGCTTTGACTTGTTAGCACGAAAAGACTTGGATAATGTACTTTGCGTTCGAAGCGGATGGCCAAGATGAATTAATTGATCCGCAAAAGCCGTTTGCAAACATGCCATCGTGCATTTCAGACCAAAGGACAACTCTTATTTATAAAAGCACCTAAAAGACGCATCCAGATCTGTTTGAAGATGAGTGAGTTTCAGTTCATGTTAATGTGTTGTTCCTTGCATTAGTTTGTAGGCAAAAGTAATGTAACCGTAGCTTGTAGTACCGTCCTGACCTCTCTGTGTCCTGTAATCAAATTATAATGTTTACGCATTAAATAAGTATATCCAGTCTGCAGCTGCACATCAAACTTGTTTAAATGCGGCAGCCCGGGATCAACCTGAAATGTTTGAAGCTTGCATTCGCCAAGCCCGACTGTCATGAGCCAACGCTTCGTAGCACCTCAAGGAGTCGAGGACAGCTAGCCACAATGCAATGTCATCTTTGGACATAAAAATGAAAGCTGATCAAAAAAGTCACAGAGCGGTGTTGGATATGACTAGATGAAACTGTGTCTCGTTTACGTGTCGTTTGGTGTCAAAGCTGTGACGCCCAGGCTTCGCCAAAAGCTTCATTACTTGAAGTGTCATACTAACGACTTCTTCTTCTGGCTGCTCCCGTTAGGGGTCACTGCAGCAGTTCATCATCATGCTGACATGTACTGGTCAAATAATTTGTAGCGCAATACTATAATATTAAAACTAATTTGTTTTGGCTTCTCCAGCAAGTAATATTATAGTCATTATTGACTAGATATATAGAAGAACTCCAAGTTAACTACCACTTAGTTTAATTAACTGCTGTAGAATTTTCTTTATCTATTGTACACCTGGATCATATCATTTTATTGTATGTATTTAGTAAATACTATTTGTGAATGTTTAATTAAAGCTTAAAAGAATAGATATTTTTGTTGTCTAAACGACACCTCTGTTTGACCTCTTTGACCTCATTTTTATTAAATTTAAAAAAAATTCCTCCATGGCATCAAATTTGGTATCGATAATTGTGTCATTTCACTGGTATTGGTATCGACTCCTAAATTTCTGGTATCATGAAAACCCTACTCCTGTGATGGCTGTCCCGTTCACTATCATTCATTCCTTCCTAAACTAATTTTAAAAAATCGCTACAATATTTTAGCATAACTGGGTTGTAACAAAAAAAGTGAACTAATCCTTTAAACTCTGTGTGCATGCGTTTTGCAGGAATGCCTTGAAAAGTGCGGAGAAAGCCTCCAGGAGATTGTCAACTACCACACGGTAAGATGTACTGCACACGCTAGTTCCTGCCACAAGTGAGAGGTCACGAGTGGCATTCTGACGCACCCGTGTTCACGTCTTTTAGTCCCCACTGGGCTCAGTGTTGCACAACATATACATGATTTAACTGTGACCTCACTGAGCGACAGTGAATAAATCCACGAAGGCCAAAGCACGCGTGCGTGTCTGATTCAAACCACATGCTGCACCAGATGTATGCAGCAGCAGTAAAGCACCAACACTCACTGTGCACCACGTTTAATCAAATAACTGCAGAGTGATTTCTCCTCGTGACTAAGTGTGATTAAGAAATCCCTCTTTTGCACAGGGACTAATTTATTTAATTACTGCTTTTGCATATATGAATTTGCAAATACATGCGCCTGACACTCCCACATGCACTGAAACAACGCCTCCATTGTCGCAAGCAAGAATTCTGAGCAATTTTGATGAACATAAATAATATTTGTAAAAATATAATTAAAACCATTTCAGTCTCCACAGTTTGTGTTCACAGAGTGCAAAACAGACATGAGCTTTTAAAATCTTCCTTCAATACGAGCACTGTTTTCTGACTTGTTGTGAATATAAACCATGTGACATATAGATGCTCTGAGACATGTGGGTGGTGTTATGCTGTGTTTGCATAAGTGTATGCTGGAGAATGTAAACAGTTGATAAAATGAAAGATGGATTTTGTAAAAAAAGAATTGGGAGAGAAACGAGTTGCATGGGGAAGGTCAGAAGGAATAAAAAGAAAAGGCTGTGGGTGGAAAAAAGAGCGAGACAAGGAGAAAGGAAGTGGCAAAGTCACAGGACATTTGGAGACTTGTGGCTTCTTGAAAAGAAAAGTTTATAAAACGCTTCACGTTCCAATATATACTTTTTTTTTTCTTCTTCTTCTTCTTTTGTGACGTGGCCTCGTTTTGATCTCATGACAAATCGCTGTTGTTTAAAGTTCCCCACAAGCCAACACAAACTGGGAAGTGAGGGAGCTGAGCTCTTGCAGGGTTACCAGAGTGGAGGGAGAAAATGGGGATATTTCACTTTATATTACCAGAGCTGTGCACCGGTCACAGATCAGTGGTTGAGATGCTTTTGTCTTTGACTGATTTAAAACCTGGATGTGTCCCATCCTTATACTTAATTTAGTCTGGACTGTTCCCAAGCCATACCTGAGATGTTTTCAATAATAAGCATAAAAATATTACTACATTAATACTATTGCTAATACTCCCTGTGCTGGTAACAGTGTAGGGCTTCTACAGCAAAAACGTAAATGAGTGGGTTCGTGAATGAGTGAGTGCGTGGGTGGGTGGGTTACTACATCCCAGTCAGCTTGTGTAAGCAATAACTCAAAAACAATAAATGTTGTCATTTTCGGCCCTGTGATAGACTGGTGTCCTGTCCAGGGTGCGCCCCACCTCTTGCCCAATGACTGCTGGGATAGGCTCCAGCCCCCATTTTGGGAGGGACAACATTTGCACAGGGTGGGACTTGCATGCACTAGAAGTGCACATGAGGCCAGCCTGGGGATCGAAAAACTCAGATTACAACACAGGCAGAGGGAGTGTTGCTTCATTCTCCGTGCAGGATGCCATTACACCACCACATATTTACATATAAAATAGTTGTTGGCTGCTATGTTAACGTTTAAAATGCTATTTATAGCACTTCTAAGACACTTGATGATCTATACGAGCTTGCTGAAAATGGATATAATGTTCAGTTAAACATGACTTTGAAATTACAGTTGCTCAAACAATAACTGGTCCATCAGGTTGACCTGACAAGCTTTGAGGGAACAGAACTAAAAATAAAATAAAAATGTTTGAGAAATAGCAGTGTTATAAGAAAAATTCTGTCTTCTCATGTCTGTACTCACTCATCTGTCCTTTTTTTAAAAACTTTTAATTTCACACTGGCTGACCAATTCTGTGTTCTTATCAGCGTCACACTGTCCTTAAGTTTGGTTTTGTTTTTATCTATTTCTGGCTAAATACATGAACATTTGACGGAATAAATGCACTTTGTTGTACAGCAGAACAGACTTGAGCAGATGAAGTGCATTCAAAGACTGTAAATAAAGACATGACTGGTTGAATGGGGCAGCAAGTACAAGAATGTTATTAAATGCAATAAAAATGTTGATCAATTCAATTTATTTATGTTTTGCCAAATCACAACATGAGTCGCGCCAAGGCACGTCACAAAGGTAAGACCTAACCTTACCCACCCCCTGAGCAAGCACATAGGCAACAGTGGTAACAAAAAAACTCCCTCAGATGATTGTAGGAAGAAACCCCAAGCAGACCAGACAGTGGAGTGAACATCTGCTGTGATCATACTGTCAAGAAGAAATTAACAAATAAAACAAAGTACAACAAGGAATTAGCAAACACGCAAGACAGAGAAGGTGCACCTAAGCATCCAACTCGTCATAAAGTCCAATGGTCATCTAATCAGTTGCCCAGACACTCGATCAGTAAAGATCATGGACCCGTGAAGTAGAACACAACTGGGATCATTAGTGAGTTAACAGTTCCGATCCTTGAGCACTGAAGAGCGTCCCAGTCTACAAGAGTAATCGTCACTGCGCCAGCAGGCGCTGGGCCTCCACAATCTCATACAGGAGAACCCTGGGTTCTGACCGGGCAGGTCAGTGGTGGTCGTCTGCAGACTCTTCATCAGCCGACCCCTTGGTCAGACAACAAAGTTGAAATCAGTCAGCTGGAACGATCAACACACAGCAACACTATATCACGACAACAAAATTACAGACAGGATGCTAACGTGACCGCCGGCATCATAGTCCTGTGTTTCACTAATGTCCCCAGAATTTAGATGTAGTGAGACCGAGTCCAACTCCATCAGTGGGAACGTAAATATTAGGTGGAGGGAAAAAGTGATTCAGCACAGCCAGCTCTGTTAGTCATAGGATAGAGAGAACAGATGAGTCTTTAATCTGGATTTGATTGAATCCACAGAATCGGACTGTCTTATCTCAGCAGGCAGACTATTCCACAGTACAGATGCACGATAAGAAAAAGCTCTGTGACCTGCTGACTTCTTCTTTACCTTTGGAACACACAGTAATTCTGCATCCTGAGAACGCAGAGCACGGGCTGGTGCACAAGGTTTAATTAAATCAGCCAAATAGGGAGGGGTTAGCCCATGAAGGATTTTGTATGTTAATAACAAAACCTTAAAATCAGACCTCACACTGACAGGAAGCCAGTGGAGGGAGGCTAAAATCGTGGTAATGCGATCAAACTTTCTCCTCCTGGTTAGAACTCTGGTAGCAGCATTTTGAACCACTTGCACCTCTGATGGTTGTCTGTGGTAAGGCAGAAAATAAGACATCACAATAATCTATTCTAGATGAGACAAAGGCATGAATCAATGTTTCGCCATCCGCCGTAGACAGAATAGATCAAATCTTCGCAATATTATGGAGATGAAATAAAGCATTCTTTACAGATTCTCTAACGTCCTCCCATCCTTTCATTCTCCTTCAATAATCTGTTCTTTTTGTCGTACTCTCATTGCCTCTCCTTCGCCGAGTCACTCCCGTCACTCCGCAAAGGTCAAGCCTGTTTAACCCTGACCTTTTAAAATCAAATTGCGCCACCGCACACTCGATCACAACCATCAGCTAATCCAACAAGGTCTTCTCTTTTTTTCTAAAGGCAGTTTGGGGTTTTTTCCGTGTTGTGCCCATCATGTGCACGAACATGTTGGTGTAAGATTTATCTTTTAAATTAGTATGTGGCCTCAAATTTCCAGGCAGCTCAGTGTCCTATCGAAGCCTTTTCCACCACCTGTTCCTTTTCCTGTGGTCTTCCTCTCCATCTTTTCGTCTGTGCTCCCTCTCCTCCTGCTCCTCTTTCTTTTACCCTTCACCACAGCCCTCCCTCCCCTCGCCTCCCCTCACACCCAGGAATTACACTAATGGCTTGTCTGGCAGAAAGCATGAATAGAGGGATGGAGGGAGGAGAGAGAAAGACAGATGTGAAGGGAAGTGCGTCTTTGTTCGACCACCCACTGATGCCGGTTTCTGCACCTTTTCAGCTCCAGTCAGACACAAAAGAAGAATCTGAACCAGTGGAAAGACATTACACAGCAAGCACACGTTTACGTGCAAACATTAAAAAAAAAAATACCACCAACTGACATACTTTATATCTAAACAAATTTAAAATGTGTGGACGTGGACGTGAACAGATTTTTGAGACTGGAATGTTGGCAATGTAACCGTTTATATTGTTCTGGTGGAATTTTCTGTGGGAAAACAGTGAGCTTGTGTGCAGTTGTCATGCAAAATAGATTACAGCATGATGAATGATGGAACATAAGCATTAGCAGGCCCTGAGCATTTATCAGTATAAAAGCTTTTGGGAAGAGTGTGTTAGAAAGTAGTCTGTAGATATACAGAAGGTTGCAGTTGTGTTGAGCCAAAGACACCAAAAACTGCAGGACTGGATGGAATTTTTATGTATAGAGCAGCGGCCAGGTGGGGTTTTGGCGCGAGGACACCAACAGAAGTTTAAGTTTGTTTGATTGTTGTTGTTCATTAAGATGTTGGGTACTGGTAAAATATGAATGTGGGGAAAAATATTTGTTATAACGCGTAGTAAATGACACGTTTCCTTGGCAACACAAATGGACTTAATCACAAAAATTGGTACACCTACTGAGATCACGATATTGACCTTATGTTTCTTTTTTATGCTTTTATAGGAAAGAAAGCATTTTATTTTTTTTAATCACAAAAGTTTCCACAAAATGTGTAATATTGTGTTGTCTATTGCAATAAAACTTTGGTTTTGTCCATTTTTTTTTGGAGTAAAAAAATTGCATTATTTTATGTTAAAAAATATTGAATTGTTAGTTTAGTATTATCAGTAATTTTTTCTCTGTTCCAAAATATATTTCAAATTGGGCTGCAAGTAATGATTAATCATTATCAATTAATCTGTTGATTATTTTCTTGATAAATTAATTCGTTGTTTGAAAAATGTTGATATTGTTGCAAGATGATGAGCTCAGTTTTTGTCATTTTTGTAGTTTTTGTATTTTTGCCTCTGTACACTACCACAATGGAGTTAAAATGAAACAATCAAGATGTGCTTGTGGTGTTGACTTTCAGCTTTAATTCAAGGGGTTTTTTCTAAAATATCACATTAATATTTTAGGAATTACGGCCCTTTTTAATCAACAGACTCTCCATTTTCAGATCCCATAAGTAGTTGGACAAACTAAATATAATGATTATTTTTAATATATAAATCATGACTTTTACAGCCAGTTTTCCTTAGAGAAGTCACAGGATGGATACATGAACATTTCCAAGCCACTGAATGTGCCTTTGACTTTATTTACATCACTCATTAAGAAATACAAACAGTATGGTACTGTGTGTAGTCTGTCTGGAGTAGGCAGTTCTGACTACTGAGTGACTGTGAGGGAAGCCACCAAGTCACCCAGACAACTCTGAAGGAGTTATAGGCTTCTGTGATTGAAGAAACTGTGCACAGTGCAACTTCTGTCTGTTGCACCACCAGTGGAACAGAGAAAGACTTTCAGACAAGAAAATGGATCAAATCTAGGTTTGAGTCTCCCGTGTGTCTTATGATAAACTTTAGCTGAAATTTCACTTATTCTTTTTAAGAAAATCCTTGTGACATACACTCCATTCATTCACAAGCTTTTACAAGTTTCAAACGGCAATTTGTAGCTAAAAATAGTGTTACTCTAACTTTGTAAGTTTTGCATTTTTTGTTTCATATTGTAGAAGATCGCACCATCTTTCTGTTGTTCCCTGTTTAAGTGCTATAACATCAGTAATATGAAAGCTATTGTGAAAACTATGATTCCAGTTCATGCACCTTTTCTCGTAAAGTGCTTCGGGTTACCGTGGTGATGACCCATTTTAAATTAGTTATAAGATACTTTTTTTCAACATCCATATTTTCTTGTCACCTCATACTCTAAAGCACATAAAGTATGATGTGGTTTTTCTGTACCTGCGGTTTGGGTTACTCCTATTTTTAGCCTTGGTTTTGAAAACGGCCGCTGCTCTAATAAGTTTCCAATGTGCCCATTGAATATCTGACGGGTCTGGCTTCTATTTTTCTGGGACTGAATATTGTTCTGTGGTACTGGCAAATTGAGTAGCAATCTTACATTTGTTAAAGCACAGACTGTCTGTGGTCTCCTCACACGTTTATTATTTTTGGTTTCGCCAGACAGCTAAAATTACAGCGCTTCGTCAAGAGCAGATTGTGTCCTTTGTTGTCGGCAATCCTTTGGAAATGTCATGAGGTGTCATTAATGACATGTATTTTCCACAATGCTTCTAAACAAATAAGACAATGTGTACATCGGTAAACATTGTTTGGTATTCGTGAACATAATTGTGAATGAACTCTCACCTAAAGAAGTTCTCAGCAAAATAAAGGATTGTTTTCCAAGCAAAACAAAAATGATTACTCATTTCAAATCACAGGTGTTACACAATTTTAATAAAGACTTCTGTGATGTTCTCTGTTTAAAAAAAAAAAAAGAAATCTGAGCATATAATTGATTTTTTTTTTCCAGCTAAAAATAGTAAATATGAAAAATCTAATATTCAAGTATTGGTAATGCAATCTTGTTTGATTTGATTTATTTAATTTACTTTAATAATTATTATGAAACTTTGGCCAACTGCATCAAATGTTTTTCTTAAATGTTTTTTTAAATTAAAAATATATGTAAATGGAATTTAGAAAAATAGGTTTGCAGTGGACACCAAAATAAAATGAAGTTAAATATTGACATTCTTGTCTGCAGTTGAAATCATTGCCTTAATCATAAATTATATGTAATTATCTGTGTTTTAACAAGATGTGAGGAGAATGCTGACTGTAGCTGGCACAGCTTACCTTATACTGCCATAGAAATTTCATATTTAAGTCTTATTACAAATTATAAAAGTCTAAAATAATGAAATATAATCTATGGACTTTTCTATTTTTGTGTGTACCTGTAAGTGTGTATTTTGTCTCAGCATTGTGGATGTGAAAGTACATGAGCAAATCGGTGATAAAATTTCCTTGGAAAAGGACACACCAAGATATCAAATGGCATGTTTGCCCGCAGCACAGTTTAGGAGCATGAGGAAGAGCAGGAGGAGGAGGAGGAGGAGGAATCTCGCAGTTTGCAGGAGGAGGAATGTGGAATGTTATAAGGCACAAGTACAAATGTGTTGAGGCAGCAGCTGAGTCTCTTCTCTAACCCCTCCTCATTTGCTCCACAGTCTGTATTCATGCAGTTTCCTATTGCCATCCAGTGGTGATGTGTGGCAACTACAGATTTGCAAACGTATTAAATGCAAACTGTGAACAGTACTGTAGAATATATGTTTCAAATTGATGCTTTGAGGCAGATGGTGCCAGATATGTTTCATTAAAAGTGTATGTTTGCACTTCTCTTTTCTGCCTGTAGATTTTGTTCGACCAGGCTCAGAGGTCCATCAAGCAGCAGCTTCATACCTTCATTAAGGAGTGAGTATCTAATCACAGGAGAAATCGTCCTTCTGCTGCTTTAAGGCAAAATATCACACATGTTCATGTGTTCTGCATAGTATGTGAAAATTCTGGAATTGGACCTGGATCATATCAGATTTCTGCTACTGTGCAAGGCTCCTGAACATGCACAAAGCTGATGTCCAGATGTGGAAGTTTTGTTCAAATTTCCAGAATTTTCATGCATTTCAGAAAAATTAAACCCTTACCTAATCCTAACCCGAAACCATTTAAGAGAAAATCGTTTGCAAAGTTGAAGCAGCTGAGGCATCAGGATTACAGCCTCCTTCTGAAACTGGAATCGCTCAGCGCTCTTCTAGAAGTAGCGGTCACTTTGAGAAGGGTCTGGCTGCAGATCCGCTCCACTCTAGTCTGGAAATATGTGACCTCCACTAACCCTAACCCCTAAGCCTTACTCTAACCCAGTGGTAGCCAATCCTGGTCCTCGAGGGCCGCTATCCTGCACATTTTCCATCTCTCCCTGCTCTGCCACAAGCTGATTAGCTCATTCAGGTGTCTGTTAGCTCTTGATTGGCTGAGCACACCTGAATGAGATACGGTAATCATCTTGTGGCAGAGCAGGGAGAGATGGAAAATGTGCAGGATAGCGGCCCTCGAGGACCAGGATTGGCCACCACTAACCCAAATAATCGCTGAAACAAAAAAAACACCTTCGATGTGGCTCTGAGTGTAGCGCGAGTGGAGGTCACGTGTTTCCGGTCTAGAGTAGAGATCCACTTCCTCCAGCGGAGCTGCACTCCGCAGTCAGGCTCTCTTGGTCAGTTTCGGGAGTGCAAAATCTTTGTCCACGTTCACGTACTGTGTGGAACACAAGTTTGCTCTTCTGTGTAAGGACTGGTGCAGAGAAAAGCTGCAGAGTGCAAGTCCGCCAAGTCAGTGGTACATGTAAACAAGGGTTACACACAGTCCAAATATGGGTACACACACACACAAACAAAAAAGCTTTTTATATTCAAAAACTGTATTTGTCAAAGTGGTGTATAAATTTGGGTTGCTTACATCAGGGATCTCCAACCCTGCTCCTGGAGAGTACCCGCCCTGCATGTTTTCCAGCTTTCTCTACTCCACCCACAGCGAGTGAACTCAGTCATGTGTGCTTCAAATTCTTCTTCTTCGGTTACCAGACTCCAGCTGCCTCATGGAATGGCATAGTGCAGTGG
>OMMV01178785.1:0-15389 GCA_900302635.1 Chatrabus melanurus
GGTCATTGGGGTCAGCAATCAAAAGTTTGATTTTCACTCTGATGTCCACCAAAGTTGGCACACATATGGAGGTGGTTTCTGGAATTGCACAGGCAAGCTCAAATTTGCCAAAGGTCAATCGCTGGAGTCAAGTTCATTGGGACCAAAGGTCAAAATTTAAGTTTTTCACTCTGATTTGCACCAAACTTGGCACACATATAAAGGTGAGTTCCAGCATTGCCCAGCAAGGTGAAATTTGCCAAAAGTTAATCATTGCCAAGGTCATGTCTGGCTGTCTGTTTGTTGGCCTGCTCATTCTCAGTCCTTTTGCTGATTTTTTACCAAACTTGGTATGTTAATGAAGGTTGAATAAGAAATTGCCCTTAGAGAATTTGTTTTGGCAAAGGTCAAGGAATTTTGTTTTCAATCTGATTTGGACAAAATGTGGCACAGACTTTGGTATTTACCCTAGCAAGTTCAGCCAGAGGTCAATCATTTGGGTGAAGGTCAAGGTCATAGCCCTTGCTATCTTCACACCCACAGGCACTATTACCTAGTAAAGAGAGACAAACAGATGATTCATAGCAAAATGTAGAGAGAAACAGATGGAGTGTCTAAATTGTTATAAACCATCAATTTCTCACCACATTTTTCTATTTAAATCATCACAGATGAGTGATCGTCACTCCACAGCCACTTCATCATGCAAACCTATTACTATAAGCATTACTACTTTCCTCACATCACGATAATTACGGTGTTTCTTCATCGGGTTGGTAACTGTTTGGCTTCTCTCTCTCTTCGGCGCTGACTGAGTCATCTTGTAGAAATGCCAGCCAGCAGAACCCAAGCATGGAAACGGACCTCAAGATTAATCTGATGTGTTCGGCTCTGTGTCTAATGAACACAGCTGTGGCTGCTCTATACACAAGATGACACTCCGCACCTGTTAGTGGGAACACCGAGCAGAACAAATAGCACTCCCGTGGAAATGGTTGATGAAGGAGAGACGATTAACTGACAGACAAAGAAGAGGACACAATGAGTTTTGTGCAGTGTGTAACATAGAGCAACAGGTGTGACTTTTCTGAGGATCTAAAAATGCTTCCTCTGTTTGTTTATGCGGCTTGACAGTTTTTTTTGGTTTTGTTTTGTTTTCAACAGCTGTTTACTGAGGCCATGAACTCTGGCCACATGAAATTAAATGTAAGCAGTTACTGCGCCATTATTCCATATTAATTATACAGTTACTGAAAAACAGATGCAGAAAATCTTGTTTGTGGGTCTTTCTGCCTTCTGTTTTGTCTTCCGTAAGTGATAAGTATGCTCTGTTAGGTTGAGGTCAAGTGATTGACTTGGCCATTGATGAATATTCCATTTCTTTGCCTTGAGAAGCTCTTGGGTTGCGTTAATAGTATGTTTTGGGTAGTTATCTATCTATACTGTGAAGCTCCATCCTACCAGTTTTGATTGAATCTGAGCAGATAGTACAGACCTATATACTACAGAATTCATTATGCGACTTCCACCAGCAGTCACATCATCAACAAACACCAGTGACCCAGTTCCACTGGCAGCCATACATGCCCATGCCGTAACACTACCTCAACTATGTTGAACAGATGATATGGTATTCTTCGGCTCTTGAACCGTTCCTTTCCTTCTCCATACTCTTACCATCATTCTTTTACAAGGTAACCCTGGTTTCATCTGACTAAAGAATCTTGTTCCAGAACTGGACAGGCTTTTTTAGATGTTCTAAGGCAAAGTCTAATCTGGGCTTCCTGTTCTTGAGTGTGACCCATGGTTTACACCTTGTTGTAAACTCTCTGTATTTACACTGATGAACGCATCTCTTGATTGTTGAGGTTGACAATGATACGTCTACCTCCTCAAGCGTGTTCTTTACATGGTTAGATGTTGTGAATGGGGTTTTCTTCACCAAGGAAAGAATTCTGACATCATCCCCTTTGGTTCTTCCGTGATGTTTTGTTGCTTTTGGTGCTGCTTATAGTATTCCTCCTTTTTAAGAATGTATGAAATTGTTGATATGGCCACACCTAAAGTTTCTACTACTGGCTTTTTCAGCCTAATGATGGCCTCCTTCACTTGCATCAACACATCTTTGGACATCATATTGAGAGTTCCAAGGAACAACTGCCAAATGCAAATTGCTTATTGCAAATGCTTATTTCTGCATAATTTGCCATGGAATAATGAGGGAACATGCCACTGCCGGCCATGGAACTGTTTGTCAGTACATCCGTTTTCTGAACCTGCTTATTCCAGTTAAGGGTCATGGGGGTGCTGGAGTCTATCCTAGCAGCCATTGGGGAAAGGCGGGGTACACCCTGGACAGGCTGCCAGTCTATCGCAAGGCCACATATAGACAAACAAAGACATTCACACTTACAGTCTCACCTACGGTCAATTTAGAGTCACCAATTCACCTAACCTGCAAGTCTTTGGAGCTGGGAGGAAGCCGGAGCACCTGGAGGGAACCCATGCAAACACTGGAAGAACATGCAAACTCCACACAGAAGAGAACCTGCGACCTTCTCGCTGTGAGGCAACAGTGCTAACCACTAAGCCACCATGCTGCCCCTGTTTGTCCGTCAGTTATCCAGTTACTTATGGCCTCTGAAAATGGAGAGACTATGTTTAAAGATGGCTGTAATTCCTAAGTGGTTAATGTGATATGTTTTACAGTATACAATATGTTTAATTATACAGTTTCATGTTAGCATAGCACAGAGAAGGATTTTCGTAAAAGGGAGATGTGAAATTTTAGCTCCAGTTTTCATTTCCATTACAAGACATATTCAGTGACTTGGAAATGTTCATGTATCCATCCCCTGACTTGCCTAAAGAAAAAAAATGGTTGTAAAATTGATGATTTGTCTTAACAATAATACTGTTTGTTTGTCCAATTACTTAATGGATACACTGGCATAGTAGGAGTTCGGCTACCAATATGTAGACCTAGGTTCAATTCCTGGGCATGCTACCCGTCTGTGTCCTTGGACAATACACTTCATCTGCATTGTCTCAGTCCACCCAGCTGTAAATGGGTACTGGCCTTGGCTTGGGAAGTAACCCGTGTTATACTGGTGCCCTGTCCATGGGGGAGACATAGACTCTAATCCACTATGGAATAATGGACGGATAAGCACTGACACCAATAGGGCTCAGGGCCTATATAGGACTTAGTTCCTCAATTACTTGTGACCTCTGAAAATGGAGGAACTGGGTATAAAATGTTAGTAATTCTTTAAAGGTTAATGTGTCAAATACTTATGGACCTGAATATTTGTATGTTAAAGTCAGACTATACATATGCATGCAAAGTCTAAGGATGAATTTGGGTTTGGATGGCCCCTCACACTCCACCACAAAATGCTTTCTCTGTCTTGTTCATTTGGTCTCTTCAGAATGCCGATGCCAGCTATGACTTCAGCAGCAATGATCCATTCCCATTTCCGCGCTATACAGATGACTGGTTTAACAGGTAAATCTCACCCGACCACCTCATAAACATAGTGTGTTTATATGTGCACTCCCTAGAGCCTGCTAGTTGTCCTCTATTGATTTTGTATCCACATAGTGCCATTAAGACATAGTGCTTCAGTATAAACAGAGCTATTGTCTAACGCAGTCCTGGCACCAGGCCAACATCAATGGGTGGCCTCCTGGTGTGTGTTTTTGGTGGGGGGGGGATTTGCAACCAGAACTTTTCCAAGAGATGTTATGTTGTGGATGACAATAATGACTAGTAAACAAACTTCAAACTTCACCACAGACCTAGCTTACTAAACCTGACCTATAAAAAGGCAAAGTTCCAGGCACACTTGACAAAACATCAAAGACAAAGTTCCAACATCTAAGTTACAAAATGAATGCGCCACATCAAATAATCGCATACTGTGCTGCAGAACAATGTCTTCATTCATCTGTGCATCTGTGGGTTGGCTCATTTTTGAATGACGTTTGATTAGACAGAGCTTTTTTTTTTTTTTTTTTTTTTGGTAGCTTGCTTCTGTGCTGTCAGAATTGAGAATGAGGTCATGCACACTGCCTTTGAAGCTCTGAGAGTTAATGATTAATTTCAATGTCCTGCTACCGTTAGAGTAAGCTTTGCTAGTTGATGTTGATGATTCTCAGACAAACTATTCTTGACGCATCCACCTAGTCTGTTTGCTAGCTTGAGTACCTGCACCAGCGAGCGCTGCCAGCATCAGCGCCTGCTGGATAACTGAATGTTCACACAGGTACCCGTTTCTTCTTCACACCCAGCTGGCCACAAGATTAGTGGTATAACCATTCACTTATATCCATTTTTAGTTTGTAAGAAGCTAAAAACATCCACTTTATCCATGGCCTTGGTCCCATTACAGTACTTGACCTCTGTCGTAAACTTACGTGTCTTCCGGGGCCCCCTCTGGCCGGTATGGGTCAGCCCCCCTATGTGGTTGGAGTCAGTCTGAGCCCAGTGCTGGAGGCTTAGAGGGTCCCCCCGTTGGCTCCGGTGTGTGGTCCTTGATCCTTTAATCTTTTTAACCCACGTCAACCTTTGGTAAAAACAGAGTAACAAACAGAAAAGAAAAGAAAAAGAAAAAAGTAAAAACAGTCGTGGCACCATGTTTAACCCTAATCAAACCACAGGTGTATATTTTTTGATATATTTTCTGAACCATTATACTTATTCAGCTGAAATTTTATGTAATTGTCACCTATACAGTTGTCTTCAGTTTCACTTATTTTGATCCAATTTGATTAAATACTGTAATAATTTTTCTTATGGCGTCTGCTTGGACTCCAGTTTGATATAATGGTATCTGGTTGGACTCCATAGCAAGATTTTGCGCTTCGTGTCAATTTTTCATAACTACTGAACTGCTTGTATTCAGGATATTTGCATCAGTGCAGCTGCAGGGAGTAGGGATAGGTATTGAATTTTTGTACTGAAGAGTTGTATTTGAAAAAAGAGAAAAAAAAAATTCTCAAAAGTCTTTCAGAATGAAATGTGGTTTATCAGCCAGATACTCAAAAGTCTCTTTTCAAAATAGTTGCAAAGTGACCCTATCTAGTTACGTTACAAATATCTGCAAGACTGGCATAAATAAAAACATGTTAACAGTATTAAAGAAGAAATTCTGGTGGGATGCACATGGACCCCTGGTGTACAGATTAATAAATTTCATGACATGTATTGATGAGGGTTAATCCATATTGGTTCAAGACTGTTTGCATTAAACAGGTATGACCTTCAGTTTGACCTTTCAAGTTCACACAAGATCAAAGGTCATCCAACCAATAGAAGCGTCATATTCAAATTCATATTAGTGTTAGTAGTAACCATAGGTCTATCTTTAACCAATTTCTGGAAATAGCCTTTGTAAATATGCCCTATATACAAAGAACTGTGACTTTGGAGGACACCAGACCTAGGCTTTGGAAATGAAAGAAACTGATTAACAAGCGCAATTCAAGGTACAGTGCATGCAGTTTCAAAACCACACACATGTTGAGAGAGACAGAGACAGACTCTACAAAATCCTTCCCGCATTTGGTGAGTTACACAATGATGGTATTGATTGTTTTTGCGTTACTGTGTTACAAACTGGAGGGGAAGAACTCATTGTATTTTAGAGGGTACATGCCTGAGCTTTTCTCAAGGTTTTCCAAAGCCTAGGAATAAGCATATTAAAATAACCCAAAGAGTTTTAATCCATTTGGGATCAAACTTCGTGGAAGGACTGAGGGTCAACCAAGTACAAACCAATTTAATTGTGAGGGGAAAAAATGCTCAAAAGTCAAGGTCGCAGGCTAAGGTCAAAATTTTGCGCTTACTGCATGTGGATGTAAATACAGCATAACACAAATTGTTAATTAAAAAATTCCAGTGAGCAAAGAAAAATATATATTTAGAGGTTGAAATGTTTGTGGGAAAGGTATTTTAGGGGTGGGGCAGAGAATCTCACTAGATGGAGCACAGGCCCCTCAAGCCCCATCCTAATGGTCCAACACCACACGGTATAAAATTTAATGTCTATTTTTTCATGTCCAGCTCGATCAGATAAAGCGTGCAAAGAAAGACTAATACCAGTAAAGACTGGCAGTGCAACCTTATGTCTGATAACACCTTATCTCCCCCATCACGCTGGCTGACCTGCTGCCACTTCGGCGCACGTTGGGGACAAAGAAATACATTTTTCATATTGCCTCCAAATGCTCACATGCATGTGTGTGTGAGTGCGAAGGCACTATTTGGGTTTGCTAGTGTAGCAGTTGCTGACTGTCGAGCACAACTCGCTGGCTAATCATCTGGTTGTTATAAATAGCTGCCTGTCTGCAGCAAAGCATGCTGGGAGAGAAGGGTTGACTCTGCAGTGTCCCTGCGGGGAGCAGAGGGATAGAGACAGATTCGTATCACGTGGTGCGCACAAAAAAAGTGATATGTGCAAACACGTGCAGTCAGACTGAGATTAATTGTGGATGTCTGGACAAGCGTGCACACACACACACACACGCTGCACCTTCACGATCATCCATGAAATATTTACTGCATAGCATAAATATTATTTTTTGTCTCCCACTACTATGGGTGTAGTATGCATGACAAGGTGTTGTGCTTGCATCTGTGTGTCTGTGTGTAGACATATTCCTGTGAATATGATAACTCAACATCAATACATGACAGACACTTGATATTATCAACATAGGTGTGTCTTAAGCAGTAGATGAGCTGATTCGATTCTGGGGGAGTTTTGTAAATGAATTTCCATAAAATGATGAAAACATGATCTTTTGGGAACAGCTATATCTCAGTCATACTGAATGATGGTATGTTTATATTTCCTCCATGGGTGCCTCATGTGGAGTACATGCTGCAACATGAGTATTGCCACTGATAGTTGCACAAGTTTGAATGCAAATGAGAGTTCTGGCTATATCTCACCAGTGCTTAGCAGTGGAAAGTTCATGTTCACATCATGGGCTCATGTTGAGTATGTGATGGAACTATTGTGTCTCTTTGATGTTTGTCGTGTTATTTGTGACATTTTGACAACGTGGCACGTTTGTCTGGGCATGATCCAGCATGCAGGTGCCTTGATGTTGAGCCCCAGCAATTGGAAAATACCAAGGAGATGCTCACGTTTCACCTGACTGCGGCAGAGAGATGGTTACTTTTGAGAGGTGGTGATGGACAGGTTGTCTGCCTGGCTAGTTGCTATCTAGTATGCAAGGCGGTTCCGTAGTGTGGTGGATGCTGTGACACGTGGCACCAGCCCATGCTCACAGACCTGACCTGTAATTGTGATGCTTCCATAAAGGTGAATTTATTTTAAGTTGTGTCTATATCTCACCAGCAATGAAACCTCACATTTTAATCTTTGGTACCTCGTGTGGAATTGATCTGTGATCTGTGGAGAAAGCAGATGAGCTTTGGCGCTGATACAATTTGGGAATGTAAGTAGGGGTTGGATGAACTCATGCTACAGCATGTCTGATTGGAATTATGCTGCACTGAGATGTCTGCAGTCTATATTGGAACTTTTGAACTCCGGAACTTGCTTGTGGGATATGGGGGCATCTTCTGGGTTGGAGATGCATCGGGTTTAGGGTCAGAACTGGGAAACGTCCTATTTCAATGACTGATCTGGCATCAATACAATCACTGACTTACTAATTGCAGCCTGTTTAACTGTGAGTCTAAGCTTCACCTCCTGGTTATCTTTTCAACCATCTGTCACTGTGATCACTGGACTGTTAATGGTTGCTTAGCTGCAACATTTCTGTCACTGCGTGTTCTGTGTTGTGCTTTTGTTCTGTTTTGTCAGTATGGTCATGTCAGATGGTAACTCCACTGAGTCTGGTCTGCTTGAGGTTTCTTCCTATAACCAAAAAATGCTGAAGGAGTTTTTCCTTACCACTGTTGCCAGTGTGTTTGCTTATGGTGTTAGTAAGGTCTAGACTTTAAACCTTGCTCACGTGTAGCGCTATGATATGACTTATGTTGTGATTTGGTGCTGTATAAATAAATTGAATTGAGTAGATCGTGCAGCTCTTTTGTCACTATGATAATTGCCCAATTTTACACACTAATAATTCAAGATCAACACGTTAGACACTTGATTTTTACGACATATATTGGTTTGAGGAAGTAGAGATATGTATATGTTTATATATCTAAGTTCAGGTATGTTTCACCAGTGAACATTTCATTTTGGTATAAGTTTTGCATGACAAACGGGAACCTCTTTTTTAAAATTTCTGACCAGTTCAGATTCACTTCATGGCTACCTCATGTGGAATACATGTTGCAGTGATATTTGCATTCATTTTCATTCTAAGGAAGGGAAGTTAATTCATTATTTTTTTGTTACAGCTACATTTAACCGCTGCTTAGCAGGAGAAATTTCAAATTCACGTCATGGGTACAACATGTGGAGTACATGTTACAACATGAGTATTATTATTATATGTGGATACATATAATAATAATTAAAGGAATCTTGATGGGACTTTATGCACCCCAAGAGCTTCTTGTTATCCTATAATATAGCAGATCTGGCATTTACACTAACTGGAATTGATTTGTTGCTATGGAAAAAAAAAAGAGAAAAATGCTTATCTTACATTAACAATGTGCTCATTTCAAATCAGAATCAATAAATGTGCATCAAATCTGTGAAATGTGATAAGAAAGTGAACCGCTTCTTTCTGACTTCATGTAAATATATGCAAATGTTCTTCTGCGCCTGCTGCTTTTTTCTGTCACTAGTCATGGTACACGATGTGCTGGAGAGGTGTCTGCAGCAGCCAACAACAACATCTGCGGTGTGGGAGTCGCCTACAACTCCAAGGTGGCAGGTGTGTCTCATAATAACCCTGCAGTCTGGACAGTGAGATGAATAATAAGTAGCTGCTCTGATAAATAATGCAATGAAAGGATGAATGGTATGATGACGGTGGTTCACTCTGTGCCTTGTCCCTAAACTTTTGATAATTGTGTAAGAATGGTGCTGAATGGTGTTAAAATGAAGCACATTTAAAGCGTGTAGCCTCCATTTATCTAGTCATAGAATTGCTACAAATAGAAAAGGTTATTTAGAGGCGAAGCAGCTAAGAAAAGTCTATTTACTGCATATATAGCTCCATTCAACTGCAATTCAAATGCTTCATAAAAACATTGAAACATTGGACTGGTGAATGGTGCAAATTCAACTATAAGAAAATAAAATCAGCTCAAGGAACACCTCCAACCATATCAACAGCAACCCTATAATCCAATCCTTCCACCTCCAAACCTATAATCTACACCTGATGTTAAGTCATTTTCACTAGATCTATATTGTTATCCACATCAAATAAATGCATCATTATCTCAAGGAGCTTCTGCTTTCACCTGTTTTATCTGTTTAACATGAAATTACCTACCTAAACTAAATTACAATATGTGTACTGACACATCACCAGGTATCAGGATGTTGGACCAGCCCTTTATGACTGACATCATCGAAGCATCATCTATCAGCCACATGCCACAGATTATCGACATCTACAGTGCCAGCTGGGGACCGACTGACGATGGCAAGACGGTGGATGGACCTCGAGAGCTCACACTCCAGGCAATGGCTGATGGCGTCAACAAGGTGAGGGTCCATCACACCTGCTGAGGCTCAGATAAAGAGTGCTACATGATACGGATGTTCTGATGTTGATTACAGGGTTGTTACCTACTACTGATTATTCAGTTTATAAACCACAAATACGCAAGGTCAGAGGGTGTGGTCTTATTATGCCCTTTGCTCAAGGACACTAAACCAGGGTCAAATCTCTCCTGCTAATGAGGTTGAGGTTGTGGATGCAGATTGTGTGCTTCTTCATGCACACTGCACACATGCATCTACCCACACACACAGCTACCAGTGCCACTACATATTATTTGCTTGATTAATAATCATGCACCGTGCAGCCAGGGGTGGCTCGCCCTGAAATGATTACATCATGCAGGGCAGCTGAGTCAGAGTGTAATCTCTGGTAATATCAATACAATTGAGCAACTCTGTAATCTGCCTTTAGATTTGAATGATTGACTACTGGAGATGAGCTGTTGTGTTCACTGACCCTGGTGCATGCTGTGCAAAATAGCACTGTACATTAAGTTGCACAGTGTGGTTTAATCGCTCTTTTAAAGGGACTTTATTGTGAAAAATCAGTTTTATTCTTACATATGGTTGGGGTTTTATGTTCAACATCTCCAAAATCCCACAATTAGTGCAAGACCTCCCGTAACCCACAGAGATTGCATCGCAGAGCCTGCAGTTTGACAAAAAAAAAACCCACCTGATTTTACATGAAAGCCGATGAGACCAATCAGGACTATTTTCAACCCAGCAGAAATAGTCCCAAAGGTGGCGATACGTCACAGAACACGACTTGACATTGATTGGGCTGTGATCTTCAGAGGCAGGACAAACTGTGTAGCCTAGCCAAAGCTACTGATAATGGTGTGGTAGAATGTGATAGAAAAATTTCTTCCCTTTTCCCCTTTGGTGGTGCATCGTCCGATCGCCCTTATGAACGCTCGCCTCTGCTTGGTGGACATATGCACTTTAATGAGTGTCCTTTTATTTGAATATGTGCACTGGACCAAAGAAAGCTCGTACAGTATGCACGCTCATTTTTGTAATTCAAGTAGAGGAACATAAATAAGTAGAGCGTAGGGAGCGCCACGCCACTCCTCTACTCGATCCTTTGTTTGGAGAAACAGGTGCAGCTTTTGGTGAATTGGAAACTCTCTTTGTTGAGCAAGGGTCAGCTGTTTCATATTTCAAGGTACTCTGTTCGGAAAAGAGAAGCAATTTTTGTGGCTTATTCAAACATGCAGGAGGTGTTTTTTATTGCAGAAAACAAATACAGAGACAACAAAAACTGCTTTCTTTACCTTTTTTTCCACCCATTTCTGTTTCTTTGCTGAATGTTAGCAGATATTACTCCAAAACTAACAAATCTGTATTTATAAATGAGCTGAAACAGATACATTCAAAAAAAGGCTTGATATGCCAGAGTTCACAGTCTGAGCCAGACTAAGTTAAACCACAATGCAGTGAGGAGACACAGGTAGGTGAAAAAAAAAATTACAAAGTGAATAAAACAAGCAGTCAATGTCTGAGCTGGAGGAGGATAATAAAGGCCAAATAGTGGCAGCAGTCTCACACAGAAAAATTCGTCCAACAGAAATGCACTGGCCGATCCTGCAGATGGCAGTCTTCAACAAAAACACAAAATTGAAAAAAAAAAACCACCTCAAAAGCACACTCCAATCAGAGGAGGACTGACGAGGCCCCCAAAAAGTGAAAAAACACTCTCCTGCAATACAAAACTGTGGCAGAAAAGGCTCAGCAGTTAATTTGATCCACAGACAAAAAAGCTTACTCAGGGTCATGGAGCAGCAGAGGTCTGACACCAGTGAAGCAGCAAAAAGGCTCGGAGTAAACATCTCGAACGGAGAAATACTGGAGAGGCACGAAGTCAGAAAAAACCACAATGTTCTGTTGGAGAATGTACCCAAGCTTGTGCCTTATAAAGAGCCCAGCTCGAATCAGCCACAGAGCTACAGGTGGTATGCGACTCAGCAACCTGAACCCGGAAGTACTTCATCATGGGGTTGCCATGCAATGAAGAACTGAAAACAAACAGAAACGTGGAAAATGCCCACAGGCAAACTATGACACAGACACAGACGTTAACATAATGCTGAGAAACACACATAACTGCAGTGTGCACACAACACAATGAATTGGGTGTAATTGGGTGGCAATCTGCTCGAGAAAAGGGAAACCATCACACTGTTCAAAAAGATAGTGTGATGTGCAGCAAATTGCACCCACGCCAGCAGATGACATGATACTGAAATATTTTCTTCCCATATCATTTCTTGTTTTCAGTTTTGTTGATGTTTAATTGTAATTCTGTCAGTAAAAATATTGGGGACTTGGGGTGATGGTCTTGAGCAGCCATTCCCAAACTTAAGAACGCCAGGGCCCACTTTGAAATATAAAAATCTTCTGGGGCCCACCCAAATCTTAATCACAATTCGACATATATATCCCGACATAAATCTCCCTCTCATGAACGTTATCAGTGCACCGTTAGCCTTGTATAGTGCCAAGCACTGCACTTCAGTATCCATGTGTGGGGCATTGAGTCGTAGGCTTTCTTGTAGTCATTCCAGGCCATGCTCAGGTTGGTCTGCCTGGTCTTAGAGTCCTGGTGTACTACTTTATCAACCAGTAGCAGCTGGTACTTTGACCCGCTGGTATTGTTTCTAATGCCCTTCTGAGCTGCACTCATGTGCTGAATCATGTGCCTACTCTACACACACACGCACGCAGACAGACAGACAGACAGACAGACAGACAGACAGACAGACAGACAGACAGATAGATAGATAGATAGATAGATAGATAGATAGATAGATAGCAATTTGAACGTCTGCTTCAGATGGAAAAGCACTACAGAAATACAGTCCATTTACCCTGAAAATCCCAATTCCAATTTCACCCGTTTAATTTCAGGTACCACTGAAGCAAACTGTGCCACTTGCTGTTTCATCACTGCACTTTGATGGTATTGTTTTAGGGACGGGGAGGAAAAGGCAGCATTTACGTGTGGGCATCAGGAGATGGCGGTAGCTATGACGACTGTAACTGTGACGGTTATGCCTCAAGCATGTGGACAATCTCTATCAACTCAGCCATCAATGACGGGCGCACCGCCCTGTACGATGAGAGCTGCTCCTCCACGCTGGCGTCCACGTTCAGCAATGGCCGCAAGAGGAACCCAGAGGCCGGCGTTGTGAGTTTATAAACCAAAATGTTTGCAGACAAGCATGCCTGATGTTTTTGATATTTTATGGTTCATAAAATTGTCTGTTTTCCAGCTACATGAACGTTTTCCAAGCCTGCCCTCATTCAGCGACTGAACTTTTCACTCTGCATGCTGTCAGGAGGCGGAATGAGGGAAGACGTTATGCTCTAATTACAGGCTGTTTGTGAAAAATGAAAGTTCAGGTGTAGAAATGCTCACTCCCACAACACCCAGGATATAGTGTTTGTGTTAAAGAGGAGAGAACATTACGAAGAAAGAGGACAAAAGACGTCATTCTGCCCGGAAAAGGGACAGCTGATGCATGACGGATGTTCCTCCTTTTATTGAGGACAATCCCCTGACCTTAATTATTAATGCTGTCAAATTAAACGGATTTATATCTCAGTGCATATGCTGAGAATATTTACTGACAATCTATACAATGCTGTTGCGTAAAAAAAAAAAATTCCACTCTGCAGAATCAGCTGTGTTTGCATTATGATTATGCAAATCACCCTTGGCTGTTGACATAGTCATGGATCTTCCCTGGAGTTTCTCCCCTCTAATTACGTTCAATCTGTTGTTATTTCTAATTAAGCATCAAATAAAAAAATATTTATTCAATAAATATCAACATAACCTGTGTACTGGCATGAGTGTAACAGCTCGGCTTATCCATATTCAAACTCCTGTAGAGATCAGAAGGATTTTTACCGGTCAGGATATTATACAAATGCACAAAATTGTCTTTATTTCCTATGACTGTGTTATTACAGGCCACCACAGACTTGTATGGTAACTGCACACTACGTCACTCTGGCACATCAGCAGCAGCTCCGGAGGCGGCCGGCGTCTTTGCGCTCGCTCTTGAGGCTAAGTATGTTCACGCAACTGCAAGAAATGTAATCATTGATTTAGAATGATTATCAACAGGGCCGCCCTGCACTGCATTACTGCCCCAAGGGGAAATCTGTTACATCCCTCACTGTTTCTGTCAGCCGAGGTTAAGTGTTTAACATTAAGAACAGAGCAGCTGATAGTTATAGAATGAGCTTTTCATCTTACACCCGGCGCAACGCAGTGCACAGCGCAACACAAGTGTCATTGCTAGTGTGTTATCGATGCAGTTGTTATTTCCACGGCCAGTGCCCAAATCATGTAAGTAGCGAGTATAGTTGTGCTCATTTGTGCGCCCATGGGTGTGTTGGTTAAAAATAAGGTGTGGTCAATCGCATTGCCTGCGCATTGCTATCGTGTGACAGCAGAAAGCGATGGTATGGCAGAGTTTTTATTATTTAAATGCAGCAATATTCAGATAAACCTCACATAGGCGGGGTCACGACTTACACTCTGACCACAGGGATGCACACATCATACTACCCCTAAATTGAATTGAAAACAAAAATGAATGAAATTGAAGTAAAAACTGTTGTAAAAGTTCAAACTTTTATCACTCTGGTTTATACCATACCATATTTCTTCCTCCCTGGGTTTGCAGGTGGACAGCACCAAGATGGGGCTGGCCACAATGTCCAGGTGCAGTGGGGATGCGGTGAGGTTTGGTGGTGGTGGGGAAGCGCTCAGTGCCTGGTGGGATATGGAAGAGACTGGCTTGTCACAGGAGGTTGACGAGGAGGTGTTGCAGAATTAGGCGCTCAAATGCTTCACCTCAGGGAGCTGTGGTGGATAAATGTTATTCCCGTAAATGAGCCGCTTGCACACTTTGACACTTTGGGCGCAGATCTATTCCCTCACCAGAAAATCTCTCGCTTCTGAGCCCACCGTCTAACTAGCAAGGCACCCGATGCAGGTCAAACTCTGTGTTAAAGGGGATGACATATGACAATCTGATTGGTTTAATTTATGTTATGCTCAAAACAGGCCCATGAGTAATTAAGTGATGATATTCAACCCCTTTGGATGATGTGGCCTACTTTGTGCTCAGATTTTGTGGCATATAAATGGCAAAGTGGAGTGGGACATGACCCAAATGCACTTGCATTTGCTCACTTTTGGCGCCATAGACTGTCAAGATAGGGCCATCAGATTTTCTTTTTATTCTTTTTAAAATGTCTTGTCCTAAAATAAACTAATAATTTGTCCACTTGTTAAGAACTGCTTATTTATAAAGGATTTCAATATAATGCTGGGTTTACACATCGGCACGATGCGCTACGAATGGCATTTTCCCGTCATTCGTGGCACATTCGTGACATTCGTAGCGTGACTTAACGCATCTGAATAGAGTTCTTAACAGCGCGTGTCGGTCCGTGACATTCGTGGAGCATTTTTTGCCTGTCAAAAAATCTTCCACGAATGTCACGAATCACCCTCGATTCGTGGAGTGCGCAACTGAGCGTGTCGATTCGTGGTGATTAGTGGTGAAGCGTAATAGAGCGTGACAGCATTCGTAGTGTGTTCTTGATGGTTCTTGGAGCGCATCCCGGCACGCGTCGTTACGAAGCGACACGACGGCTCTCACGCGCTTTCACGCGGTGTCACGTTTTACTGCGCGCCACTATGAATCACTGTTT
>OMMV01178793.1:0-12784 GCA_900302635.1 Chatrabus melanurus
TTTATCTGGCCATAAGACCTTTGAAAAATATGTCTTCAGATATTTCTTGGCCCAATCTTGGCATTTCAACTTGTGAGTCTTGTTCAGTGGTGGTCGTGTTTCAGCCTTCCTAACCTTGGCCATGTTTCTGAGAACTGAACACCTTGTACTTCTGGACACTCCGGGTAGGTTGCAGTCCTGGAATATGGTGGCACTGGAGGATAATGTGTTCCTGGTAGAATCACGTTTAATTCTCAAGTCTTTAGCTGTTAATTTGCATCTTTTCTTCTCCACACATTTCTTGCGACCCTGTTGACTATTTGCAACAAAACGTTTGATTGTTCGGTGATCACGCCTCAATAGCTTAGCTATTTCAAAAGTGTTGTATCCCTCTGAAAGGCATTTTACAATTTTTGACTTTTCAGCATCTATTAAATCTCTTTTTTGGCCCATTTTTCCTGCGGTAAAGAAGCTGCCTAATATTTATACACACCTTGATATAGGGTGTTAATTACTTTAGGCCACATCCTCCCTCATTACACAAACACATATCACCTGAGAATGCTTATATCCAATAAGCATTCAGGTTTATATAGCTTAGATTGAGAAAATATGCATAGAAATAGTGATAAGGTCAGAATACTCACTTGCCTAATAATTGTGCAAGCAGTGTAAAGCTGGTGGTCTGTATCTTGAGGGAGGATGCAAAAACAAGTGGTGTAGAGGGTGCAAATCCATCTGGAGCATGTCTGAGCGCACATTCCTATTTAAGTGTCAGGAAAGCATCCTGCTGGGCATAAAACGGTTGGGGCGTTTTGTAGGCATATCATAAAATAAACTAATCAGATTGTCATCTATCATCCCCTTTAACGGCCGAGATGCGCTGGAACCTGTTGCATTGCTATTCAGAGGAAGAATGCAGAAGTGAGTAGTTTTCTGTCAAGGAAATGGATTTGCATGTGTGCATGTGGAATCAGAAGGCAGAAGAGACATAATGCTGGACGTTATAGTGGCTGGTATGATTAACACCAGTGGCATCCACTGCTATGTCTGAAGATTTTGTTTACTGACCCAAGTGCAGCTGTTTCAGACTTTGACAGAGACCTCACACGCAAATTCCAGAATGAAGTGAAGCACTACGAATCATTGCCTGGTTGTTATGCATTTTAAAGATGTATTTTCAGTATCTACGTTTTAATTTCAAGCCATGTTTACAGTCTGGAGCTCTGTGAAAACTGAATGCCTCCCTGTCTGTCCATCTCCACGCAGCCCCAAACACAGGGAGGGAGAAAAGTAGAATTAAAATATGGATCAAACCAGAGTTATTAAGGTTTTGTTTTTTTACACCCATTCGTTATTACTTTTATTTCATTGGTCATTTTTGAGTTCCATTCAGTTTCATGGTCCTTTTATGTGTACGTGTGCTCTGAACCTGTTTATGTAAGGCGTGTTCGGCCCTTTAAATACAGTTTAGACCTAGTTTTTGGTGGTCTAGAGCAGTGTTTCTCAATCCTGGTCCTTGGGACCCAAAGTACTGCACATTTTCCATTTGTCCCTGAACTAATCGGAGAAGAACAGCTCAGTCAGCTGTTGGATTAGCTAAACACCCCTGACTGAGCTGATCTGCTCCGATTAGTTCAGGGACAAAAGGAAAATGTGCAGTACTTTGGGTCCCGAGGACCAGGATTGAGAAACACTGAGTCGAGGGTGCAAACGCTTTCTTGTGAAGGGAAACTCGCCGTGAAGACCCCTAACCGTAGGAATAAGTCAAAAGAATAAGAAAATCCTCAAAGTCAACAGTGCAATAAAAGTTATTTTGCAATATTTGAATACCAAAGGCCACACCTTCTGAGTGAGCACCAGGATTTCCTGCTCCTCTACTAAAAATAAAATCCATAGATCATCTTGTTTTAGCGACAGAAAAAATGTTGCTATTTCTGTAGCCTGAAACTTCAGGCAAGTGTATTTCATTACTGCCCTGTCAGCCAGCCTCAGGGCTTAATATGACACAGAGTAGTCGGTGCTACATTTGGACGTTTCATTTTTTTTATTTTTTATTGAAAATTCATTCATGACTTTAAATGAAGCTTCAACTGAATCATCTGACAGATTGTTGGCGTCACATGGCTACACCTTTTTCATTTCAGCAGATCTTGACAGATTGAACAACAGATGGTTCAACAGACCACAGATGAGGCTCAGTCAAAGCAGGTCCAAATTAACTTGTCCTAGATGACCATATTGTGGTGCTTTCCGGCCTGTTGAGCCCTGGATAATCACTTTCAGGTGCCAGCTGTGGCACTGAGGTTAAGGTGCAAGCCAAAACAGACTGTATCAGTGTCTCCTTCCATTTGGCAGAGAGGAGTATGGGTAGTTTGACCTGGCTGGCAGGTGGACTGCAGCATCTGCAGTTTTAGTGCCACAGTGAGCTTCTCAGTGACAGCATGTCACAGAGTCAGATATGGGTCACGCTCACACATTGATACAAGCACAAACGCTTCGACACCCTGACAGATGCACAGGCGATAAGATGCTTCATTCTTACATATGACTTGTTAATAGTGCCTGGCAGCAAAAGAAAAAACAATCAGCCTTTGATATAAGGAAATCCCACTGAGGATTGTAGATTAATAAAGTGTGTGTACGAGTGGTTCTGTTCCAGTTATTTCCTTTGAATAGAAATTCAAGATTTTATTTAGTCTTGATACATTTGCTTTTAATCCATTATAATATAGTTCCAGAGATATGGTCAGGATTGGGGTCAAATCTATTGTTCAAACAATTCTAGAATGAAAAAAAAAAAGGTTCTAAAACAAATTCAATGAAGAAATTTAAGGTAAAACCCTGATAAAGCTTTTAACTCATTAAACTAGATGGAATGGACTCATTTGCATGTTGGAGGGATGTTCTTGTAGCTCACCAAATTAATAGCACCCTTTAACATCTGGTAAACTTTGATGTACCAGATCTATAAAAAACAACTGTTTTGCTTATGTAATACCCCACAGATGTACCACCTGCTGGATTGATGATGGATTAGCTGCAGCTGTGCTCGTCAGTCAATGAGGCAGACAGTTTCTACACAAAAATGTACTAAATCTAAACTGTTATTTTCAGATTGTTGAACAGCAATTATGTTGTAAAACCCAAATAACATTGTCACAAATCCACATGAAGGATTTTTTTTCTTTCTTCAATCTCCCTCTCTCTTCCAGACAGGTGCGTATCTATATTCCCCAGTACCGATGTTCCCCCGGTACCTATGCATACAAGATTTGTTCAAAATAAAAGTAGAAACGATGCATTTGTCACACATTTGAGCTGCTTAAAGGATAAGTTCCCACTATCACATTAACACCTTAATTTGGGGTTCAAAATAATGGTCTGAAAAATATCTACAATTCATTCAAATTATTATGGTGCAGCAAATAAATGCAAGATAAGTTGATCAATTCAAGATCACTTGAGTCCTGTCGCTATCAAAGACCTGAGGGATGCTGAGCAGTGGAGTGCATGTGTGTGTTTACAGGTACTGTTTGTGAGAATGACTTTGTTTGGCCATGTACAGTCTGTCAGCATCATGCCAGTGAGGTGACTTGAAGACAGGCGTTTACTCGCTGAAGACAGTTTCAGCTGATCTCCACAAAACATGGTGTAATGATTAGTCTTTTCAAGAAGAAGAAACTATTAAATTTTGGCATTGATCAGTTTCTGGATGATTTAAAAAAAAAAAAAAAACTTTCATTTGATGGCATTTTGACTTTTTGATCAAGTTCTCAAAAACGCACAGATCTTGATTAAACCTGTTTGTAAATATCATCTGATAAGAAATCAACAAGTGAAACTGAATGCAGATTTAGATTAGCACCCAGATCTTTACAGTGACATATAATATTAGGACAAGGGTGATATAAACTACATCAATAATGTTGTTAATCCCAATGTAAAAAAAAAAAGTTGAGGATATTTTGGCCTTGGTGTAGGTATTCTCTCTCTGAATGCTTTTCTAGCTGTAGATGTGGACACAGCTGACAACTAAGCAGGGCTCAGCCAAAGCCAAATCTCATTAGACATGTGGTGAGTTTCCCTGAACCACAGCGATGATGATGAGAAAACTAAATCCTTACTACATGCTGTGTCCAACAGTAACAGAACTCACTGTTTGATTATAACATATCAGTCTCCAGAACTAAATGCATAGTACGCCTTTGCAGGATTGCTGAATAATGTTTGTACTGTTCCTTTGTACTAGAACATGTTTAACCTCAAGTCCAAAGTGTCGGGATCACCTTATTCTGTAATTTAAATGTGATACTCAAACTACCAACAATCACAGTGTGGTGTCTTAACAATCTATAACTATTATAAATGCATCATTTTCATTTTATTAGACTGGTTGTTGATACTGGTGAAGTCTTTATGTTGGTGCTTTCATTGAAGATCAGTATTTACAATGACAGTTATTTAAAAAAATTTTTTTTTGAGAAAATGTTTTTTCACATACAATGACAATATTTTTATTTCCATGCATGTTTATTTGGAATGAGAAATGGAGGTGGCGTTTTGCCTAAATCCATCATATTTGTGTCAATGCTGCCTTTCTGCCCATCTGGATCACCTACATACAGAGTACACATAATCCTCACATGCTGTGATACTCTGCACATCATTTCATGTATTGTAGTAACAACACGGAGGCATATAAGCCTCCTGTCTATCGACTCAGAAACCCAGACTGTCTAAAAAAATGATTACAATTAGAGCACATGCCACCTTCCCTGCTCCTGTACAGCAGATGACTGAACCATGGTGGTACACGGTAAATTTTGCAGTGTGAAATTAATTCTGCAGCAAGTATGTGGTCCCATACAAAACCATATTGAATCAATTCCACTAAGAGAAGAGTTCGACCAATATGGATTATTTTGGGGGCCGATACAGATATTGATATTAGGGAGTAAAAAAATTTACGATACCCATATATCTGCTGATTTATAAAAGTGTTTATTTTCTCACTAACTTTTACAAAATATAAGAGAAAAAGGTCAAACATATTTGATTTATACAGCAATACAACTGTCTGGGATCATATTTTGCCATCTTGGATGATTTTGTTGGAGCATCCAACCAATGGACGTCACGCTGCCATCACATTGCCTTCAATCGGTATGTCGCTTCACTCAGCATTTGCAATAAATAGACTTCTCCTCTATTTTGGCCTCGCCTAGCCTGCGGCATAGCGACCATTTGTCTCTTGTCGCTGTAAAACGCCCACTCTGACTGAAAATGAATGGCAGCTGGTTGGTTTTCCTCTGTCTCTTGAAGCTAATATGACCAAGGGGTGATGGGGGTCCCACCCATGCTTGACAACATTGTAAACAATGCCCTCGTGTAACGGTGCCAGCAGGTGGTACTGTGCAGTGAAGTAAACCTCACTCCCCGATGCCAAAAGACGTTCTAGACAGACGCTAGAGCCCTTGGGTTTTAGCCTCGTGGTTAGAACGCCTGCTTCCCATGCGGGAACTGCGAGTTCGAGGCCAGAGAGGGCCAAGATGACGCAGGTTACACTCGGACACATTTGCAACAGCCAAAGTGTTTTTCTGCATTGTTTATTAGGTGAAATAAAAGTTTTCATATCGGCAAAAATAACACAGATACCGATATGTGTGTGAAAGGCTCATATTGGCCGATATCATCAGCCAACCAATATATCGGTCAGGCTCTAATTAAGAGTGTTAAATCAAATTAAATAACACTATGAAAGAGTTAACACTCTTTTGAATGAGACCATATGTACTCACTGCAGTGTTAATTTAACACTGCAGGATTTTCAGTGTATTATTAAATTACAATGTTATATAGCGATTGCCCCAACCATAAATCTGTTAATTACATCCCTTATATTTATATCATTTCAGAATTTAATATTAGTGCATGGCTGGTGCGCCTGCTTCCAAAGCACAAGGCTTCTTTGTCAAGATCGCCTGTACCAGTTCTCCAAGTAATGTTGAGTTGCATCAGGAAGGGTATCCAGCATAGAACTTGTGCCAAATCAACATTCATTCATTTTCTATACCCGCTTAAGGGTCACGGGGGGGTCATTGGGCGAGAGGCGAGGTACACCCTGGACAGGCTGCCAGTCCATCACAGGGCCACATATAGCCAGACAAACACATTCACACACTCCCACCTGCGGTCAATTCAGAGTCACCAATTCACCTAACCTGCATGTCTTTGGAAGTGGGAGGAAGCCGGAGCGCCCGGAGGGAACCCAGGCAAACACGGGGAGAACACGCAAACTCCACACATAAAGGACCAGGTCGGAAGCGAACCTGGGACCTTCTCGCTGTGAGGCAACAGTGCTAACCACTAAGCCACCGTGCCGCGCCAAATCAACATGTTGATCCATATCAGACCCACTGTGGAGACCCCGAGCCAAAAGGGAGAAGCCAAAAGAAATGACTGTTTCTGTATCCCAGTGCCTAACCATCTCATAAGCTACCACTACCAGAGAGAATTCTCACCACATGATACCATCAGTTCTACTGTCAGTAAAAAGAAGACCGACGCTAATATGCTAATATTAGCCAATGCTTAAAAAAAACGAAACAAAAAACCTTTAGTCCTTTATTTTTCTTTCCCTAATTTCTCCATCCATCTCATATTCATTAACAACAGATAGAGTTATGTACAAATCAATTTGAGTAACATTATAAAAATATGACCTTTCCTTTAGCGTTTGTTTCTATTACGTTACTAAGCAGCTCTCTAAAGTCGTTCCTTCACATGCTAAACGTTCGTAGGTCTATCTGTGAGAGCAGAACCCCCCTGGTAAGAAATACATTTGGAAAATGTGGTTGAGGTGATAGATTACGGTTTTATCAGGTATATATTTTACACTGTTTTCATGAAAAAAGTTTTTACTTGCTAAACACGTGTTAGGTTTAGTTAAACACACTCGCACAAAGAAAATCAATGCTTATTTTCATTCAAATTTAAAGGGTCACCTCACCTCACCTTTTTTTTTAAAACAATCAATATACAACAAATTCAAGAACATTAAACTTGTTGACAGAAAGTAGATGCAGCTTGGAAATACCATGTGAAGTTCCCCAACAGCCTGAACAAGTAAAGAGGTTCAACCACTGTTAGTACCTCACTTTTCTAAGCTTTCGTTATTCTGTTACAATTACATTTTTTTTGGGTGGGGGGGACTAATCTACATTTCTCCAAACCTACAACTTTTTTCTCCATCGACTAAGACGCTATCATACACTTCACAGAGCAAAATAATCAGCTGTTTTTATAAGTGAAAGGGTGCAGACTAATGTCTTACCTCTTTAATCTTTCTTTTATCAAAGGGCTGCTTGTTCCCATTCCTGGTGTTAGACCTGACCCAGGGCCCCATATCTGGCTTCATCTGCTCTCGAGAACTTACTGCGATAGAGGTAATCTAATGAAGTATTGAGGCCGCTGTAAGGCTGCTGAGGTGCGGTGTAAGATACTTGTTTATGCATGCATTCATGTGCATGTGTGTTTGCTCAAGCCTGGGATATTTATCGCTAGAATCTAAACGAGTGTGTATGTTTACATCTAAGCTGTAGCCCCTATCATATGTAGTCGAAATGTTGACCTGAATGCCCCAGACTCTGCCCTGCCAGGCCTGAGAACCTGAGGCTGGAGGAGATCCACTAATGGAGCCAGGCAAGTGTGAGTGATGATGGCCCGGCATCTCTGGCAGCTCTGTTGCAGCAGACCTCATCCTCAGATGTCTCTGTCGATGCCCCCAAAAGACTTAGGCCAATGGTTCCAAATCTTTTTGGCTTGTGAAAAGTCATTACAAATGGCAAATTAAGCAATGACATTTGGAGGACACCAAATGGTATGAAGTAAAACTCATACCATAGGAAAATTGGTCTCCATGATCCGTGCTCTTTTCATCTATTGACCAAGCTGATCCTTTGCCCAATAAGTAGGTTAATGTTGGACCAGCAGTTCATTTTATCACTGCTGAAATTCCACTGACCATGTAAAATGGGTAGTCACTGGTAGTGTACAACCCACGGAGTTGTGGTTTTCAAGCCCAGTGCCCACATCCTGTAAATCGCAAGTCCACTTGCACTCATCTGTGCATGGTCTAAAAATGAGGTGTGATCAGGTGCAGTGCCAGATGTTTGAAATGAAAACATGCGCTGCTGATAACACATCATTAAGATGCGTAACAACCCGTCCTTTGGTACAAAAAGAAATTAGAATATACCCCAAACACACCCATGGCTAATTAGGGCAGGTCAGGTCTGGGAGCATGCACTGGTGCTGCGTGCCGCTGTATGTACGGAACCACCCAGGGTCCTGGATGACAACCATCCAGGTATGGAACTGGTCAATGTCCACTTCCTGAAAGTAGCCTGTCACAGCCAGGCGAAAAGCGAGCATCCCATTGGCCTTTCCCAGTTGCTGGGGCCCTCAACAATGAGGCACCTGCGTGCTAGATCATACACAGAGAAGCGCACCACATGGCCAAAATGTTGTAGCTGACCTTCCCTCACAATGGAAGTAGTACACGTCATCTGAGTCTCCCTAAGTAACTGTTTGTTTGACACAAAGCCATTTCAAGGATTCTCCAAAGAGACCTAGTACCAAAGACATCCAGTCATCGTCTTAGGTGATTGGTTAGCATCTAAGTCTCACAACCATACAATAAGACAGGCAGCATCTTCATTCTCCTGCAAAGGTATCAGCATTGCAAAACACTTCCGAGGAAACATCCAAGCAAAGATAGCATGTGACTTTTTTGACCATCAGGATGAAATCTTCTATGCAAGGAAGATCCAAGTGCACTGTTGGAAAAAGTATGCTGACCTCAAAGGGGACTATGCTGAAAAATAACCTACCCACGGTTACCTCTCAAAAGGGCATCCTGATTGTCCTATGAACTTTAGATTCAACCATCATACAACAAAACTTAAGGTTGAAGGCATAGCTTTAACAATTTTAATATGATTTAATGGCAGTAAAAAGCAGCAGAGTCAAACTGGTCGTGTTGTACTATAATACTGTGCATGATGAATTAGTAAGCCTAGTACAGTAATGACACGCAAGTCCACTTATATAATAATCGTTTCTTAGGTAGGTACATTATTACACAATGCTCTTGAGCCTATGAGGATTGAAGGAGTCAGTGCAACGGGGGAGGATGTTGGTGTACTCCGTATAGCAGCTCTGCACTGCGTGACTCACTGTTAAAGGAAAACAGACACTTCACGTAACTAAAGCAAGCCACTCATTAACAAGACTCCCTGGGTGGCTGTTTACCCAGCATTCTTTGCATATCCAATTAATGTTTATCAGACATGAGGAGTGTCTGGTTGCAGATGTCTTCTCTGGAGCAGGATTACAACACCTTCTCTCCATGGAAACTTGCACCTGTGGCAACAATTGGACTTAAAATTGGCATAAGAACTAATGGCTGCCCAGGCGGTCATGGGCCTGTGTGGATCAGTGGGAGGGTAACAGTCATCAGTAGTGAGGGCTGTATCACGGTTTTAATGGAATAAAAATGTTCACATGCTGACAGGCCTGGGCCGCGTGACGGCATTTCTGGTAGCCTGGCATCGTGAGCACATGAACACATGCAAGAATATATTAGCATGCACATGACTCAAAGTGTGCACATGGTGCACATATGAGACAAAGTAGAAAACAACAGAGTGGCGATTGCAAACTTATTTTACAGTGGTTAAATTGTAAACTGCTCGTACAGAGGATGTACTGAAAACAGGAAATGAATAAATGGCATTTGTGCATCCATACATACATGCACAATGACTTACCTCAACACCTACACCTGTTGTAGATTCACTGATGCACAGTAACGTGGCCGTGTAAACCGTGTGCTCACTGACACTGATATCAGCTGTGCTATTAGTCTGGCTTTAATTCAGGGGTCCGGTGTCAACAAGGGACAAAGCTGTGATGAGAAACACTAGGAGGGGAATGACTCATCAGAACAATAGGGTGGCAAACTCCCTATTCCGCAGTCCCCAGAGGTAAAGGCTGGCAGGGCTCGGTCTCCCTGACAAACAATACTACAGTGCCGTACACAAAAGGTAATCAAGGTCATGATGTTACAATGTGTACTGACAGTGTTTCCAAAAAGCCTGTTTCTGCCAGTTTGACAAAGAAACAAGTGAAGTATTTTTCAAAAGCATGATGGGATATGGACAAGTTAGTGTCCAAAGCTATTTTTAGGTGGGTTTGTCAAGGTTTTCTGACCTTGACTTCATGGATGATGCTGTGATCTTTGCGAAATCAATGGATACCACGATTGCGGCACTTGAGAAGCTGAGTGAGGAGTCGGAATGTCAGCGTTTGCGATTGTTCTGGATCAAGACTAAGATCCAGGCTTTCTATGACTTCTAGGACTCGGCCATCAGAAGTGTATCTGTATATGTTGAACTTGTATAGACATTCACTTATCTTTGCAGTGACATTCATGTCTCTGGGTCCTTGGCCTTTGAGATCGAGAGACACCTGGGAAGAGCTTATGGAGTCATGAGGCTGCTGGATGAAGGTGTTTGGTGATACCGATACCTTTGAAGGACAATGAAGGAAAATGAATGGAGGATGGAAGGAGAATGATGCCTTTAGCTACCTGGTGCTTCCTGTCTAACTATATGGTTGTGAGACTTGGGTGCTAACCAGTGACCAAAGGTGACGTTTCTCTAGGCATGATGCAGCACGCAGTTGCCTCAGAATTGAGGACCCCAGCAGCTGGAGAAGGCAAGGCAAGGCAAGGCAATTTTATTTATATAGCGCCATTCATACACAAGGCAATTCAAGGTGCTTTACAAGAGAAATACATTAAAATAAAACATTAAAGGAGATCATTAAAAACAAAAGCTAAAAGCAAGACAATAAATAGCTAAAAAGAAGGCCAAGGGAACGCCTATGTTTCGGCTGGCTGCAGCAGATCGATGGCTACTTTCAAGAGGTGCGGGTGGACCGGTTGTCTGCTGGGTGGTTGCCATCCAGGACCCAAGGTGGTTCCATGGTGTGGTGGTTGTGGCGATGTGCAGCACCAGCACATGCTCCCAGACCTGACCTCACCTGACCTGTGGGTTTCTAAATGCAAGCCTTTCAATTGCGACCATCAGAGGGCGCTGCGATTTACTTGACATAGTGGTGTAGTTTTTGTGCAACAAAAGCTGCAAGCATTCGAGTTGGTTTTGTTGTAAATCGTATGGTACTTGGTGATGAAGTCTTGCTTTTTTAATGCCCAAAATAATTTTCTCCTCCAACGTTGCCATGCTTATGCAACAACTAGGTCGTGATGATGATGTGGGACTCTCACTCAATCAGTGCCCGATGTTCAATTTAAGAAATCAATGGTTTGGTCATCGTCTCCTGGATTCAGACCCTCGTTTTAGAGGATGGCTTTAGAAAGCGGGGCTGAATGTTCGAGACTAAGCTTGATATACTTTTGATACATTGGCTAATTCTGGCACATTAACACGATATATGTTTATTAAAGTGTACTGTAAACTTAAATGAAACTAAATTAGCTTTTTTCTAACTATAGCTAGCTAACCTTAGCATTTCTTGACTTAAGCTAACTTTAGTTAGCTTGCATTAGCATTCTGTGGCTTTAGTTGGTTAACTTTCTTTGACTTTAAGTTTGACAAAGCAAAGTTAGCACGGCAGTGGAAAAGGGCAGCATTTCGTCTGAGAAATCCAAAGGTCTAGTTAGCAGTGCAACGCTTTATACGTGCCCTTGTGCATTGAGTCATCAATATTTTGGACATAGCGCACACACACTGTGTTGCTTACTTTTGTCAGTGTACATCTACAATACTGTGCAAAGGTTTTAGGCACATTTAATGTCAGATCAGAATACAAGTTTGTTAAATTTAACATGACTTTCTGATGTAACAATGAGGTGAAATCTTAACTTCCAAAGCTGGGTAACAATCGTGAGTCATATTGTGTGAAGAATATCGTGCACATGGAATCACACATACAGTCTCAAGTTGACTCACAATTTGTCAGGGAGCAGTTGCTTCTGTGTGTAGCGACACAAATGCTGTTTATTGATACCACACACAAAAAAAAGAGAAAATCTGTTTAATTTGAACAGTGAGAGTTGAGACCATTTCCAGGATTACCCTGATCAGTTTCAAATGACTTCCGAGACGTTGATTTTCTGGTTATCACTTCTGTCAAAAGATTTTCAGCTCTGTTATCTTTAGATTTTAAAGTACCTTTTGGTTGGCATCACCATTGATAATTAATGAGGATGTCTATGTGCAGAAGAATCTTTTTAAAGTACTGACATCAAAGCAAATTTGAGTCATGGTGACATTCAACATTTAGGTGGTGCCAGTGCTATATTTACAAGTATAAAAACATTTAGAAAAATTATGGTCATGTAGGGATGCAATTCCCCATGTGTGGTTGTGATCTTAGCATCACAACATACTTATTCTAATAAATATTCACCTTCACACATCAAAATGTTTTTATACTTGTTTCATTAGCTTTTTTTTTTTGAGTGCCGTTCAGGGAAAGTCTTATAGCTAGCACGGGAAGCTGCTTTCTTGGGTTCAGGATCAGCTTTATATTTAGCACGGTCTGCTTGGTTTTTAGACCCTTTGTTTTTGAGATAATTTTTTTGGTTTTGTAGATGTTCTTTTCTAGCACTGACCATTATTACCTTTATCAATACAAGAAAAGTTACAGTACAGTACCTTGCAATTTGGAGTCCAAAACTTACTGCACTGAGGTCAGAGCTGGAGAGTTGTTTTTC
>OMMV01178796.1:0-10251 GCA_900302635.1 Chatrabus melanurus
TAGTTAAATAAATGTTTTATTTTCTTATGTAAGTGGTAAATGTCTTTTTGTCCATCAAAGATTGTGTTCGAATCCTGCTGGTTGAATTGGCGACCCAAAGTTATGAGACTAGATTAAAATTGATAAATGGTGAATAATCAAATTACATATAGATATTGTGGTCCTGTGCCAACTTCTGGACCTAATTAAAATCTAAATAAAGTTGGTGGTGCCCCAAAACTTATTCAGATTAATTTAAATTTAATCACTAAATTGTAAATTAATTAATTCACCGCATATTCGCTACACAAGATACTGATTAAATAACGATTGTTTGCCTCGGACTGAACACAATAATAATCCACTCAAAAAGCTGCACTTTTGTCACACAATGCAATGCCACAGATATCACACGTTTTGAGGGTGCTGGCAATTGGCATGCTGACTGCAAAAATGTCTCATGAAGTGAATGTTCATTTCACTACCATAAGCCGCTTACAATGCCATTTCCAACCAGTCTTACAACTCTAGACCACATGTTACCACACCAGCCTAGGACCATCACATTCTGCTCACTAACATGGATTTTAACATATTTGTGAACAAAATTCGTGGAAAACAAACCTTTTGTGTGCATGGAAGACTTATATCTTATACTTGAACTTGTAAAAAATGGGAGAAAAAGTGTTGCATTTGTATTTTTGTTGAATATAGGAATACAATAGACAAAGACCTCAGGTTGGGTTTGAACCCACATCCTTCAATTTATGAAGTACTATTGTTGCACCGCTATTGAAAACTGGCAGCATGTGTCACGCGAATGCTTCTCATACAACATTCAACTCATGGGCAGGGTTAACATTACACTTTCAGAGAGTAAAATTACACTTCTAGATAGCTGAATTAATAATGATATGCTCAACCCCAAGAAACAACTGAAACATGGTGCTAACTTTCACTCCAAGATTGTTAAAATATTGGTTTAAAAATTAAAATTACCTCTAAAATATGAGATTTTAACATTCCAGTTTCTGCCTTGTATGTCAAATATTGTAGTTTCTATATGTCAATAAAATCTTTAAATAGTCAAGTCTGGGAGCATGCAATAGTGCCGTGCTTCGCCGCATCCATGACACTGCCTTGGGTTAGGGATGGCAACCACCTAGGCAGACAACTGGTCCATTCCCACATCTCTAAAATAATCATCTATCTGCCGCAGCCAGACTTAAATAGTTATCATTCATTATAATATTACTGTAATACTGAGACACTTCCAACAAATTACTGTGGGAAGTACACACTTTTAATCATCAACAAATTACTGTGGGAAGTACACATTTTAATCATCATTATAATTATTTTAAGAGTTAACTTACATTATAAGACTATATCAAGCAGCTGATCAACAGTTCTGCCTGTACTGTGAGCAGCAGTATGTGTTCAGTCAGAATCTGTTGAGTACATACCGACACTTCTGTTCACAGTCTGTAGGGCCAAGTGTTCATTACCTTCTACGTACGTGCCAATCAAATGTGGTACATTAAGGAAATATCATGACACCATTACAGTACATCTTGCTAATAATCTACTTTCAGCTTCTCCCAATTTCAACTTGGGGTTGCCACAGCAGATCCCACATGGATCTGCATGTAAATTTGGCACAAGTTTTATGCCGGATGCCCTTCCTGACGCAACTCCACATTACATGGAGAATGGGCAGGGGTGGGGTTCGAACCGGAAACCTTCCGCATTGAAAGCGATCACACTACCAGTACATCTTGCTAATGTTAAGAATAAATAATTGGTATCATGTTGAAAATGCACATGCACACATTAGCTGTTAGTTCACATTTCTAACTGTAATGGCATGTATTTTCTATTGTGGTCTAGTCGTGCATAATGTAATATTAAATTATAGACAAATATATTAAACACAAAATTTCCTTTGATTTCCTTACTAAATAATATAGTTTTGTGGATTGTGACTGGAATCATCATGTGACTTCCAAGATGTCATTATCTCCATTAAAGTATAGGAAGGATTTATTTTATTTATTTTATTTTAAATGTATTGATTAAGTATGAATATAATACAGTGTATTATATCTGAGAGTGGATGTTACCAATATTACGATATTTTCTGTACTTGTTATTGAGACAGTATTTGAAATATAGTACATGACATCACTGCATTTTGGGGAATGCAGTTCCATATCGTACATTCTGAGTAAGCCTGTCAACCTGTATGTTTTTTGTTGTTTTTTTTAGGATTTATAGCACCAAACAATTGTTGATGTCTCTCAATAATAAAACCTTTTATTGAACAGTTACACTTCAACAGCAGAAATCCCATCAGACCAATGCTGATGTTTTCACAGTGTGTGGCAAGAGTGATTTAAGGGGAGTATGCTATATGTTTACATCCATATTTCAAATATAGGTTCATATTCATGTACAGTGTACACAAACATGATGTTGGTGTCCCTCAAGCTGCAGTTCACTGACAAGTTTAGTTCTTCTGAGATCATGTTGACAACAAATTTCTTGTTAATCTGCACAGAGTTTCATGTATTATCTTGTTCCAGACAAAACAAGACTTAATAACAACACAAGCAAATGAGGGGCAAAAAGTATGAAATTAAATACTTGCTGAGAGGGCTTTATTTAAGGACAAGAAGATTTATTTTAATTTAGTTTTTAGATATCGACACAAAACAGACAAAGATGAAAACATACTGACTGCAAACTTTTTTTTTTTTTTTTTTTTTTTTTTTTTTTTTTTTTTACCTGCTTCGCCAAAGGCAGAACAGGTCTAGGACCTGCTGACTCCATGTGTGCGATTGTCTGTGCATGTATTTGCACATGATATCTTCACAAAAGCTTTGTGTATCATGATAAAAGTTGGTGCCCAACGTCACCTCAGTAAGACCTCAGAAGAGTTTGAAGTTGGGTATATTTTGATATTAATCGTGACCTCCAGGGGGCAGTGTCTGTGAAACCTTATTTACGTGATATCTTGACAAAGACTTCATGTATCAAGATGAAACTTGTCACCTCACTAAGACCTGAGACAAGTTTAATGTTGGGTATATTTAATTTTTAATTGTGGCCACCAGTGGGTGGAGTCTCTAAAGCCTCCTGTATGCAATATCTTGACAAAGACTTTGTGTATAATATAAAAAGATAATTTGATACACAAGGTCACCTCAATAAGACCTCTGCCAAGTTTGAAGATGGGCTTTTTGCACTTATTTAAGAGCAATTTTTACATTAACAAGGCATCATTTTATAATATTTAATTATGTGGCATGGCTAGCTAATATACAGCTGCCACCAATGCTGGCATAGAGGCTAGCTACCTCGCACATAGCATGACTAATACATTCACTGACATTAATTAATTCACAATTAAGTGAAGGACGTGTTTTTTATGATTCAGTAGTGTGTCACAACTGCAAACTATACTGATCTGTTTTTCAAACACTTGTAGTCTGGTAGGGTAGAATTATATATAATTACATTAGTCTGCCTAGCTAATATGATAGCTGCCTATTTTGGACTTTTTTTTTAAACTTCTGGCAGGTTGAGCCTAATTTTCTTTTTGCTTGTCAGCCTGCTACAATTACAGGAAAGGAATGGACTAGCATGTAACATTGTGTGAGACACAATCCAGAGAGAGACAGGAGGGGGTGAAGGCAAATCAGGAGACACCTGCAGTTGGCTTCACCACCCTTCAGATTAAAATAATGAGATTTCTGAAACTGCATTATTAAAAGCTGGAATCATTATTAAAAACAAAGAATCCTTGGATGTACTTAGAATGTTCAAGACAAGCTGAAGCATTTTCTGTGGCAATGACTATTAGCATTGACACAGTCTGTAGAAGGAGCTTAGTATGGGCAATCATACCCTCTAATCTCATTGTGGAATGATGGTATAAAATATGTGGAATGTTGATGAAATTCAAAGGCAGACCCTTTTCTCATATTACCATTTTGCACAATATAATGGGCTCTCCCAAAACGAACACAAACTATGTTAGAAATGATAATAGTGACCTAAAATCATCTTATGACTTTATGGTCTGTTCTTTTCAGACAAAACTAATTAAATGTAAAACACCAATACGACAGCAAACTCCCTGTGGGAGTACAGCTTCATTTGCACATAGTAAATACACAATATTGTATATGATGACCAATGCAGTGCCTGCTGAAGTTTAGTTTCTTCACATAAAACTTTGTTTGCATCTCAAATATTCGTTTGTCCCGTATAATGGAAATAAGGTTTAGCACTTCAAGAGAAACTTGTTTCAGTATAACTTTGCTCAGTAAGACAGGCCACCAACTGACCTACAAAGTGCATTCCCAATTGGCATGGACAGTGATTGTCAAAGGAAATTGTAGAGTGTAAATATGGGTTATCATGGTGCATAATCATGATGGATTCAAACAAAATGTTACAAAGACATTTATTCATTTTTTTATTTATTTACTTGACACAGTATTGTGTGACAAAATAAATTAAGTAGACTATTGCAGACCTTCAGCAGTCACATGATTTGAGGCTGTGTACAAATGTATTACTTTGACATGCATTAAAAGTTCAGGTACTATTAAGGACATATTTGTACCTGTTTCATTTAGCTTGACTGACATATTAATCTCACATTAAATTAATTCATTTTATACTACAAATATAATCCAAATGATGGAAATCTTATGTAATTAAAATGCAATAGTCTTAGTCGTTGGCCAAATTTATTTTTTTTGAGTGTGGTTTTGAAACATTTTATGTTCGTTTTTTTTTTTTTTTTTGTTACTTTCTTCACGACCAAGTCATTTAAGGGGCCAGTTGCCTGATTTGAACATGTTCTCGGCTCTTACCTTACAAAGTGGACGAGAGCTAATTATCCAGTAATTAATTTACTCTTTTTTTTTCAAAATAGCATCAACAAGCAAACATTTAAATAACCGATTGATGAACAAACTATGTGCGTAATACAGAATATGTTTGCATTCCTCTGATTTCATGTTTTTATAACATTTTTAAGCCTTATTAATATTTTTTGTTTGTTTTGTAAATTTTGGCACATCTGTGCACCCAATATGCCCAGTTTCCTTCATTTTTCATGAAGGGGCATGGTTTGCAGTGGCTCTGGAGTTGCAGCTGGATAACGGTTGTTTACTTTCTTAACTTCCTGGTTTCCCTGGTAACTCTGTGTTTGACAACACAAAACTATGATCTATGGGCAATTCCCTCTGACAAAGTCTGCTCAAATGCTGACTTATGGAAAGGGTTCAGAAAGGGTGCGATCGACCCCTCATGCCCTTTAAAATGTGACAGCGGGACAGCCCTAAACCCTCATGCACTTAGCGTGAACACGCTTCAGAGTCTGTGAGGGCGGACATTGGGACTGGGCCAATGTCTTATGGTCAACAGTTCCCCAAACCAGCAGGTCAGGCCCAGGTCAGGTCTAGGAGCATGCACTGGTGCTGTGCATCGCCACATCCACAACACCACGGCACCACCTTGGGTCCTGCATGGAAACCTCTCAGACAGGCAACCGGTCAATCTCCTCTTTTCAAAAGTAGCCATCAATCTACCGCAGCCAGGCAAAACTTGGGTGTCACTTTGTCCTTTTGCAGTTGCTGGGGTCCTAAATACTGACCCACTTGTGAGCTGGATCATGGCCAGACAAACATATCACATGGCCAAACTGCCATGGCTGACCTTCCTGCTGCGGTCTTACCTTTTATTGTAACTGTTTGCTTGACACAGAGTAATTTCAGTGGTACCCAAGGGTCCTGCGAATAGACGCTGTCCCAAAGACTTCCAGTCATCCCTTTAGATCACTGGTTAGTGTTAAAGTCTCATAACCATACAGTAAGACAGGAACCACCAGGACCTCACTGTAAACTCTGACCTTTGTTCTCCTGCAAAGATATCAGTATCGCCAAACACCTTTGTCCAGTGACCGCATCTCTCCAGGAAGCCGTTGAATGTCTGGATCTTATTCTTGATCCAGAACAATTGCAAACCCAGACACTTTGACTCCTTACTCAGGTTCTCAAGTGCTGCAATCAGTACATACATTGATTCCACAAAGATCATAGCTTTGTCTGTGAGGTCAAGGTCAGTAAACCTTTCCTCACCAACAAAGGCACCAAAGCTGCCAGTTTCTACAACCCTACTCAACACCCAGTCCATGCAACCATTGAACAGTGTAGGAGCAGGAACACATCCCTGACAAATGGCAGATGTCACTGGAAATAAGTTATAGACTGTACTCCAGCTCCACGCAGGACTCACCATATCTGTGTATAGACTGGTTAAGATGTCTAGCAATTTGTTGGACTCCCACACATTTTCAGGATGTCCCAGTGAGCAGCTTGGTCAGCCGAATCAAACACCTTGCAAAAATGAAAAGAGGCTACAAAGAAGCACTGCCGGCATTCACGCATGAGTTCAATGAGGGCTCGGCACCAGGGAGCGGCACAAAAAGAATTCACTTTTCTAAGGACTGGCACTAAAGGATGAGGTCACTGGGCTATTCGCTGATCTTTTGTAATTCGTCTTTTGAGGTATACTGGCACTTCAAGTTAATTTGAGTGTCTTCGGTGTAATTATGCAAATGTTGTTGGTAGACTTCACACGTTACCATTATTCAAAATGATAAAGCAACAAATAATGAATAGCAACAGGTAATGAATAATTATACTGGACATGTGGGGAATTTAACTCAGATGCAGCATATTGACCTGTTCTTGCAAGCATACATTTGAGGAAGAGATGAAAACAACACGTTTATGTTTCTGTTGGCTTTTTCTAACCACTTCTTCTTCAATGTGATGTTTTTACAGGTGCCTACTGTGAAGTCAACATAGATGAATGCATTTCATCTCCTTGCCTCCACGATGCCACGTGTCTGGACCTTATAAATGGTTTTGGATGTGTGTGTATGCCTGGCTTTACAGGTTAGTGCAAGTACATTATAGAGTAAGGCAAGCTGTTACATACATTATAAAATGTACAATCTACTGTAGCAATGGACACATACGCATATCGGTCTCATCTTCCATTGTGAAATACACATAGAAATTCAGCAACATATTTCATTTCAGGTGTAAGCCAAATCAAAGCTTTATTTTCAATGCAATTGAGATGAATAAACCAGCTAGTATTGTCTGTCCTGTACATCTTGTACTGAAAATATAGCATCTGTTCTCTGACTCTCAACATATGGTACATGGACTCCATTTCTATGGAGCTTTTTTTAATCTTATCCAGATGCTCAAAGCGCTTTACAATTCTGCCTCATGTTCACCCATTTGAACACACAGGCTCAGAGTGCTTACTATGCACACTTGGAGCTACTTGGGGAATAAGGACTTTGCTCAAGGGCACCTTAGTAATTTTCCTGTCTGATCGGAGAATTGAACCAAACATCTTCTGGTCACTTCTGTTAACTTTGAGGCCACTACCGCCCCAACAGACAACATATCAGTTCATTATTGCATTATCATATTGAGATAATACGACAATACTTAAAGGCTAATAACGTGGAAAATGTATGTATGCAAAGTCACTAGCAGATCGTTCTGTTCATCTTTAAAATTATTGACGATATTAAAGTCCCCCTTCGAACTGTAGCTTGATTGTGATTCCTCACTTGTAAGTCACTTTGGATAAAAGCATCAGCTAAATGAATGTAATGTAATTAAGAACACAAGCACTCTTGCCAAAGATGGAAGACATGACATAGTTCCTTTAAAAAAATTCACAAACACGAATAAATCTTGTGTTTGACTACATATACTCACTTTATTCTATGTTGCTTTGCCCTTTTGATGATGTCCAGATGTGGAGCTCTGCACTGGCTGATGCACAGTGATTTCCTCTAATCATAATATAGCCATCTTGTAAGTGCAACAACACAACTGCATGGCATTAAAATGTTCAAATTTCATGGTGTACATTCTAATGCAGAAATTTACTACCCCAGGCACATTGACCATTTAGCAGCGCTTACCTGTTGTATATTAACCAGTTGATATTAGCCAGTTGTGATGAATTTTCTATTATACAAATTTCATGTCATGAGGTGGATGTACATCGAGCCTAACTAGAAAAGTGCATAGCATTAAGGGGCGAGCCAGAGCGATGTGTACGTGCAGGTAAAGCCATAGTGATTACATCACATGTAAAAATAAATAAATAAAAATTACTTACTTACTTTTGAAACATAGAACATTTACTGTTTTTTTAATGCATTTTAACAGTAGATTTTCTTTAAATATAACTTCAGTGTTCAATATCATTGAACGGAAAAACAAATAAAGTAAAAAAATATAAACAAATTTTATTTGGAATTTAAACAGTTAAAACTGACTCCAACGCCGCCCCACCCCCACACTCTCTCTCCACTCAAGGCCACACCTCCAATGTTGTTTTGCTGCAGGGATGAGAGTGGCATAGGGGAAAAATGTTTTGGTGAAATAAACCGTTAATTTCTCAATGTTTCACAGAGGTTGCAGCTGCAACCATGTGGAAAGCTTTTTTTTGTTTGTTTTTAAATCAGTGTCATTGAAGGCTCCAACGGAGTTTAACTGCTTAAACTGCTGTGACGTCAGCGGAGCTCTGAAGTCACATTGACACAGATACTGAGTGCTGCTGGGACCACACAACAAAATGAGAGCGTTTTTCCAAACGGAATGCAACAACATGAAAGCATGGAGCATAATATGAAACGATAGAAGTTTTTCTGTGGTCCAAATAAATTGCGATGTTCACCGTACAGGGTTGAATTATCGTACAGCCTGTACTAAATTGTGAATAACAAATAAGTGTACAGGTTCTAATGAGGCCTGCATGGCTGCGTTTTTTTGAAAATAAATATCTGTACACGTACACCTTTAAACATGAACAAACCACGCAAGTATTTTATGTTGTAAACATACCTTTTCACATACGTACGGTGAAAATAGTGTGGCAGCGTCCTCGCGTAGCATTAGCATGTTAATGCTAGCAGGCCATAACGAGAGTAGCCCGTATCATAAGCAACACAAAATAATACTAATAGCGCTCATTTCTGGTTTGCTTTGTTGAAAAACAGCAGTACAAGTACTTAGAAAGTGCATCATAACCGGCTTGGTCAGCCAAACGTGAAGCTGCCAATGTGTTGCAGTGAGCGCAGTAATGTTGGCACTTGTGCAGTAGTACGTGACCACCGTCCAAACAAACAAACATGCATACATACATACAAACAAACAAATTCCCATTCAACACACTAGTAAGAGCTTGCTCCGGCTTGCCCAATAATATATTAATAATCTGAATATGTGCTATTCCAAACAAAAAAATTCCTAATATTACTATGTCATTCAGAATGAAATGGACTCATCCTATCCAAATCTTCTTCGGAATGAAAGGGCTGATGTAAATCTTTGTTAATCAATTTGATAGGAAACTATTAGTCATAGCAACATTCTATCAGAGTGCCTTTAGACTTTTAGACTCTCTCTCTATATATTATACACATCTGCTTGGTTTGTTGCATTAAATGGCACAACTTCATAAATGACTGGTGGGTCACATGAAAATGTCTCTTGCATTGTAGGTCAGTACCTCAAACTCTCATCTAGATGTGCCTTGCTTCAGGGGGTGGACGTGGAGCAGTATTGACGGGTGTCATGAAACGGCTGTGTAATTTCTCATTTTGCAAAAGTATCTAAGAATATTCAGCAATGATGCAACCAGATAATTGAAGTGAGAAGACACAGACAAATAACACCGCACAGCGCACTCCATGCTGTACGCTATGTTTCAATTAACATATACATTGACATTGGAGCAAGGCATATATTTAGCCTTTACAGATCTATGTTTGGTAGATATTGGCTGTAATTACTTTTTTTTGTTAATTACAAATTAAAACAATTGAAGAGCTCTTTTCCAAAATGAGATAAACGCCAAAACCAAAGAAATTGAGCTTGTGATGCCATTCTATAGTTTACTGAGCCTATTCACTGCCTTATTAATTATTTATGCCAAACCGTGACATATATCTGTTTAAAATGTGCTGTAAATTTCTGTTTTGTTCCAAACCGCAACAAGCGCCATGCCTGTTTTGTGCCTGAATGAGATATTTCCTCTCCACCAATCAGCTCCACATGGAAGTCTCCTTTTCTTTCAAAAATAACTTGCTTTAATAACTTTCACAGACATATCTAAATGTGGGGGTTTGTGTGTAAACTAGCGGATGTTTTGCGC
>OMMV01178799.1:0-13046 GCA_900302635.1 Chatrabus melanurus
CAGCCTGCGGTACTGCTGCAAACAGCCTCCAACAGCCTGAGTTACTGGTGCGATCGTGTTCGCTGGCTAACGTGCGGGTGTTGGTTCTCCTACCTGCTCAGAATCACTGGACAGTGGTGTGTCGAACCCCTCTCCCGAACGTGTCCACTTTGGCAACAGTCCCGCTCGTTATAATGGAGCGCCGGCTAACGGCTGCTTCTGCTACACACATGTTGTCACAGGCTGTGATGCGTTTGAGGTCCGCTACGAAACTCCGGGAACGTAATTTTTGCCACTTTACGTTCATTTCCTCTCGCTTTCACCCCGTTCCCAAGCTGCTGGCTCAAACGTCATAGTGTGACTGCGCCTTAAGGAGACTGTGACCTTGTAGGCATCAAAAGGCCTACACCAAATGATTCACTTTTTTAAAATGCTCAAAACTGTAAATTAAATACATAACTCAGACAGTGATTCACTTTGTTCAAACTCTTGAAACTAAGTCAAATGTTTCTTCAGAAAATGATTTCAAAGTGCTTGAAAGACTCAATGAAACAGTTGTTTCAGAAAGTGTTACACCTTTTCAAAACACCCTAAACACTGAACAAAACAGTTGCTTCAGAAAATTACTTTCTTGTTGTAAATGATCAAAACACTAAATGAAACATTTAGGAATTAATACTGTTTCAAATTAAATGGTGACTAGTCAATATTCCGAAGGCCCATTGGTCCGAAGGCCCATTGGTACGAAAATTGTTAAAAATGGTTATATGCAGTTCAAACTTAGTAAAATGGAGTAAAATAGAGTTCAAACTTTGGAAAATCAAAAGCAAAATTAATTTCAAGCTTACCAAGTTGACATATAGTTTTCACACCTCTGCACACCCTTGAGTATTTCAACAGAAGTGTGACTGTCATGGCAACTCACATTTTGGCACCCACACTCCCATCATATTAGATTTTTGTCCTAACCCCTCTCCCAGAGAATTACTCCTTAAACCCCCAACATACTTATAACAATCCAGTCCACCCCCTCCCCCCAACCTTAACTCTAATTTTCGGACCAATGGACCTTCAGAATAATGACCCGTCCCCAAATTGAATCACCAATATCTAGTTATACTTCTAAAGAGTTCCGTTTCATAATATTACTGAAGGCTCGTGGGATGATTTCTGGTTTAAACTTCTCAAAATATTCACATGTTGGTGGTAAAATAAAAATGCTTTTTAAGACTTGAAACCAACTCCACAAAACATTTCACTGTTTCAAAATGCATGAAACAGTAATTGAACCAATTGTTTCAGAAAATAATTAACTTTTTCAAAATGCTTGAAGCACTAAATGAAGCATTTATTTCAAACAATGATTTGTTGCTTTGAAATGCATAAAACTAAATTAACTAATTGTTTCCCAAAATTATTAACTTTTCAAAATGTTCAAAACAGTGATTTTACTTACTTCAAAAAGTGGTTCACTCTTTTGAAACACTAAATGAAATGTTTGATTCAGAAAGTGATTGCTTTGAAGTGCTTGAAAGAATCAATGAGATAATTGCCTCAAAACACCCTAAACACTGAACAAAACCATTTCTACAGAAAATTACTTATTTTCTAAATACTCCAAATACTAAATGAAACATTTTCTTCAGGAATTGAAACAGTTTTCAAAATGCTCAAAGCGCGACAATGATGACATCTAGTGAACATTGGATCTCCCCAAATGAATACCGAGCTGCATCTCTGAATGGTGCAGCTTCATAATGTTGTACTTTATGCTTTTGATTAATACTGTGAATGTCTAAATTTACTGCTGTGTGAAACAACACAGGAACGCATTTCTAAAGCCTCATTCCCGCTTTCATGGATATTCTAGGTCACAGTTTGAAACCTTGTGCATACCTTGGTAAACCTTAGAGAGTCCGAGAGGGTGGCTGAATTTCCGAGGTGAACTTTGACATACCTTGGTAATCCCTTGCATTTCTGTGGTGCCCGTACATGCCGTGACATCACCGGGATGTTTTCCAGAAGTGCCATGGATGTGCTCCGGTTAGCCTCCAAATGTTTATGTATGTCACATGATACAAGTCCGGTCCGATCAAACCGCTCACTAGATCATGATCGTGGTCAACCGTGATTGTACGGGTGTGTCAGGGTTATAGACCGTGACCTTCTGGGATGCATGTCCATGAAAGTGAGAACGGGGGTATGTCATTGCTCTCTCCTTTTTGATGTTTGTTGCTGCGAAGCTCCAATTTCCCACTCCTGTCTTACTGCCAACAGTACAGATCCACGACACTACCTGCCTTCAAGTACTACGTCACCTGTGCCTGCCTCATATTCTGCTGTATTTTCATCGTGCAGGTCCTGGTCTTGCCCAAGTAAGTTGACACTCTTTCAGAGGTCAGTACACTGCACCATCCCCAGAGCTTCAACAAACGCCAGCTGCGGGTGTGTAGCGAGTTGATGTGAAAAAGCTGTTCGACCTCAGCTGTCTCATCAGCGGGGCCGTGCTGAAATGAAAGTGACAGGAGAGCGAGAGGCCAAATGCTAAAAATCCGATGGACATCAAAGGCCACTGTGTCGAGCTGTGATTATGGATCAGGTGTAGCAAACTGTGGCGTGTCTTTAATGGAGAAAAATAATGAAGAGAAATTCACTGTCACACTAGTTTACTGCTGTGGGCAGCCAGAGGAATTTCATATCTGAGAGATCATTGATTTTCTAATTCAACCCCTCACGCTCCCGTTATATATTCACGCTTTGTTACAGAGTCTGTCTGGCTTTATGGCAGATGTTACGTCAGCTGGACTGTGTTTCTCATGAAAAACCGTTAACATTATCATATTCGACCGTTTAAGCGCACAAACCCTAATTAGTGCACATGGGGTCTTTGTGGGGTTTCGGGGGGGGGTCCAGCATCCGGGATCATTTCTGGATCAAAACACGCCACCCGAATTGCCTGGATTCGGGCCATTCATGGCAATAGTTGGCATCAAAACCTAATCTTAACGGACAGAAGCCTACCTTTTGTGGTCTTTTACTTCAGTTTCAGAAGACGGGAGGGTTCCTCAGCTGAGTCGATGTCGTAAATCTCCCAGGTTTCATTGCGTGCATGAAGCCTTGCTTCATTTCCTGTGTCAAAATGAGTCCTGACCGCAAATCCCAGAAAACGTGTAAAATGCAAGACAATAGTTCGTCAAGTTTGGATGTCCAGATGTCTTTGTAAACGTGGAATCCCCGAATAAAGGAATGAAATTCAAATGTAGCGCTTGCTCTTACATGATGAAGCACATATGCCACTAAAAGTACGAAGCTGATGTGAGTGGTTACGTAGCTCTAGAATCTTTGGTGATTACATTTAATGCCTTCGACAGCACTGCAGAGATGTGCTGAGTGTGTGTGTGTGTGTGTGTGTGTGTGTGTTGCAGAACTGCCGTGTTGGGGATCTCCTTTGGCCTGACGTTCCTGTTTTTGGCTTTGATCCTGCTCTTGTGCTTTGCTGGTCACTTTCTGGTAGGTCCTGCATGCATTTGACAGTGAATTCATGCACACGTACGCAAGTACATGCACACACAACTGTGCACACATCTGTGCTGAAGCTGCATTTGAGAAAATGTGGAAAGCAAATAAGGGATGCATAAAAGTTACAACACAACTCCCTGATGGGATCTTTAGGTACATGATGTTCTTACATATTTAGTGTAACACACAGTTCATTGAAAAACAAAATCTTGTGAAAAGAAACATTTTTGCACAAACAGTTTGTCATGCTTGCAAACTAACAATGTCAGCAAAATTTGTCAGTTTTGTAAACCAGCTTCCCAAAGACTTGATTTGGTTGTGTGACATCCTCTGGTTTCTGTGGCAGTCAAAGTAGCAAGGCAGGAAGTGATGTCATAGGTCCTGGAGGTGGATATGGCGATGTCGGTGAGGTGTAGTTGCATGTGATTGGTCGTTCATGCTGCCTATGTTGTGTCAACCCTACAAGGTCAAAATAATGGACACGTTGACGTAGAGTGACCGAGAAACCTGCAACGACATTCCACCGACAGGCATCGAGTTAAAGAGTCATCATTAATGACCTTGGGTCTGTCCTGACCCAGAAATTAACTTCATACTACCTGAATGAGAAGCAAAAGAGCGAGAAATATACATCCCATTGGACTGGTTCCCACTAATTAAGATAAGATAAGATAAGATAAGATATTCCTTTATTAGTCCCGCAGTGGGGAAATTCCGGTGCTACAGCAGCAAGTGGACAGTAAAAGGGAAAAAACAAACCAAAAAATGAGTAAAAAGGCACGTCAATAAAAAAGGCAATAAATAACAAACACGCAATATAAATATAAGCAAGAATATAGTAAAATACGAACAATTAAAAGAAAAAAAGCACCAGAGGAATACCGAAATTGCACACAGAGACAAAATGCACCTAACTGAAAGTACTGCACAGTATTTGGTGGACACCTTATAGTCCAGTCAGTTTTGGGTCTTTGGTGAATGTGTGGTCTGCTGGGAGCACTGCTGGTTATAAAGTCTGACAGCTGCAGGAAGGAAGGACCTGCGATATCTCTCCTTCACACACTCGGGGTGGTTTCACATTGAAAACATTCTCATTGAAACCTTCTGTGACCCCTAAAGAAGAGCACACACAGTAATTGACTAATGAGAGATGATGCCTGACATATTGTAAGTTATTATGGGTTGTATTAATTGGCTGTATTCCAGTTGGAAAGACTCTGTTCATCCATGAAAGAGGGCATTTTGATCAAACATCTGCTTTGGAAAATGTGTTTTCAAGTTAAATGAGATTAGGAGAAATACTAAAATATGGTATAAACCGGCCAAGGCATCAATTTCTTCTGACATGAATCCTGATCCAATTTTGCAAACACATGATACATTTTGAACACTTAGCAACAACAGAAGGCTGTGAAGCTCATATGCTGTATCTGTGCCCAACCAAATGTAACCACCCCACAGGCAAGAAAATTGGCGACAGTGGGAAGGAAAAACTCCACCTGTGTTTTTGATCATAGTAAGAAACCTCAAGCAGACCGGACTCAGTCAGGTGACCATCTGCTATGGCCATAGTAACAAGACAAAACAAAAAACCCAACACAAGATTGCCAGAACATGCAATGACAGAAATGCTGCAGCTACACATTAATAAATAGTCCAGTGTTCAAAGTGATGGAGTAGTTGACAACAAGGAGGTGAAGACTAGAGTCCCAGCGAAACAGACTGCATTAGTAAAGGCGCAGTCACACCTAGGTGTTTGGGCCAATGTAGATGAACGTATTTGCATTCGTCGGTAATTGCGAACCTCCGTTAGCCTGTGCTGGCCTTTGCCGGTGTTCACTGATGAACGGCGACCGCGTCTAAAATTTTTAACATATTGAAAATATTTCGGCAATTGCCGACGTACCTTTGGCTTTGTTGGAGACCGGTAGAGAAAGTTAATCTCCACTACAACCAAGGTAGCCTTCGGTAGCATCCATTAGCTGAAGTTACTGGTGCAATCGTCTATGCTGGGTGCTGCTTCACCCTGCCCGCTCAGAATCACTGGACAGCGGTGTGTCGAACCCCTCTCCTGCACATTGCCACATTGGCAAAGGTCGCGCTTGTTCTAATGGAGCGCTGGCTAACGCCCGCCTCTGTAGGCCTCCACTAACATCACGGTGTGGAATGCCGTGCTGTGTTTGAGGTTCGCTACCAAACTCCGGGAAGGTGATTTTTGCTGACGTTTGGCCACCTTTCTCTCCCTTTCACTGCGTTCACCAACAGCTGAGGTAAACGTCATAGTGTGACTGGGCCTTAAGTCAGGGAATGCACTGATGCTAGAACAATCATTGAAATAAGACATTACCCATAGCTCACCCCAACCCTGATGTATCGCCAACCTCGCCCCAAAATTCCACCTCATCCAGCAAAGCAAGTTCTCAAGTTCAAACGTTCCAGTGTAGACTGCACACGTATTGGTGCAAGTACATTCCCATTCAGACGTGATATAAGCATGAGTACACCCCCCACCTATTTGAATTCCTTAATTCTTTCAGTGCCTACACACTCATTAGCGTGCCCAACTTGGACCCATCTGTAAATAATTTGGAAAAGAAAACAAGGTACAAGCTTTCGCTAATGTGTATCAATCTGCACAAAATGACAGCAATCAATTAATGAGGATCTGATGGGGAGAAAAACTATGTATTTCATGACGTGTCATGAACTGAGAAGTTGTGCTGTAATAATACCAGAAAGATTTGCTCTGAAAAGTGCAGAACTTGTTATTGGAGATGAATGTCTGACTTTGTGCCGGTTTGGTACAATTCAAGGAATCATTCCCTGTGATTCTTTCCATCTTCAGCAGGGAAGGAAGGATTCCTTGTGCTCACTTCCCTGGTTCTCCACTTCCTCCCGCATCATCGTTACCAATAACCCCTGGCTGCGATTGGTCCTTACCATGACGACCACTGCGCTCATATTGGTGATGTCTGTCTTTAACATGGTGAGAAGCAAATCAAAATGTTTATATATATACAGTGGATATAGAAAGTCTACACACCCTTGGGCTTTTACACATTTTAATTTCTGTACTCGATAGACAGTGCCCATGAGTATGTACCATGCATGAGTGCTTTTTACAGCTGAGAAAGAATAAAGTAATGAGGATTACTGCAAAGGATACTGCCAGAGACCAAACTGAATTTTTAGGAACTATCTCCCCAAACGTTTCCAATTTATTCTTACCCTAAGCCTACCTATAGGTGGAATATTGTGATCAATGACTAAATGTCATTGGGTGTTCTGAATAAATGGATTCTCAGAATTATCTTGTCAGTACCTCCTGGTACACTATGTTACTGTAAAAGTGGAAAATTCTGCAGAAGAAACGCTGCTTCATAAGTAACGTAATCTTCAAATATATGGGCATTAGGGCTGCATGATTAATCGTAATAAAATCGCGATCTCGATTCACACCTCTATGCGATCTCATTTCTAAATGAGGACGGTTCTGAAGAATGTTACTCAGCCCGTATCTCACTGGGCTTGTGAGGGAAACTAATGGCCATTCATCTCAATTTTTGAGAACTGTCTACTTCAGACAGATTTACCATACAGTACCATACTGTTTGTATTTCTTAATACTTGATGTGAATGAAGTTCAAAACATATTCAGTAACTTGAAAATGTTCATGTATTCATCCCCTGACTTGTCTAAAGAAAACTGGCTGTAAAAGTCATGATTTACTTGTGTTACACTAAAGGGTGCCCATGCAACCCAATATTTTGGCTTTGATATTTCTATTTAATTTATGTCATGTTTTAGAGATTTGTTTTCAGTATGAGTTTAAAGAGGATAATTTTAGAAATTTTAATATAGAGAAGCCTAAATTCTTTTTTATTTCAAAATGGCATACAGAAATTAAAATGCGTAAAAGCCCAAGGGTGTGTAGACTTTCTATATCCACTATATATATCAGATATCATGTCAGTATCAGGTCAAAGTTAGTGACCTTTGTCCCTTCTTTGTGCTTAGTTCTTCTTGGAGGATGAAGTGATGCCATCTATTCCAGTCATGAACTTAACCAATGACAGCCTGTTGGACCCTCGTGGCTCTACCGTCTTTACAAAAGAAAACAAGTTTTACCTGCCTGTAAGTACAACAAAAAGTGTTCAGTAACAAGGGCTGGAAACACACGGCATTACTTGAGTTGTGATTTTAAATATGCAGTGTGTGGGAGGAACAAGCCAACAGTGGCCACCGAGGGCACCAGATCTAAACTTAGGAAATGGAAGAAACTGACAAACAAGCTCATTTCAAGCTACATGTCACTTCAAATCCATACATATGTTCAGAGAGAGAGAGAAGGAAGAAGTGTCTGCTTTGGCTACATTCATACAAAATCCTTTCTTCAGGGTTGTGTGGACTCATTTGAGTTTAAACGATCAGAAAATAACAAGTTTATTTCTTTGATTTAGTACATGTCAGTGCGGTGTTAGTCTCTTTCACTAGCTGGGTTTCCATTACAGATTTGCGCAAAAGTTAAGCGATATTTTCAGAATGTCAACAAAAAACAATTGCGAAATGACAGTGTTTCCATTGAGTGATGGAATGCGATTACTGGGTTTTGTCCTCTCGCGAGAACTGTCATTCCAGTAATTTTCTCGCGAGAACTGTAATTCCAATAGTTATGGCGACAGATGGGTAAGTCCGGCTAAATGTTGGCATTTCGTTGTTTTTTAGGAACAAATATTGCGTAACGTCATCTCTTATCAGGTGTAACAAGCACCGTCCACATGTACCGCGCCATGTATTTAAGAATGTCATGTGACGTATAATTACGGGGAAAGTGTTTCCATTCCAGTTTTGCAAAATTTGACTTTTTCAAATCACCTGAAAAACAACCTCATGCAAGCATAAAAACCTTTTTGCGATATTTGAGAGTTTTAAGCATATTTTTAATTTGCTGCTTCAAATTGCGCATTTTGGAGGGTAATAGAAACCCCTCCTACTGAGAGTCACGCCTGCTGTTGCTCGACCATCTCCCTCGCTCTCTCTCCACACAGACCCTGCAGAAATCCTTCCTGCGGGGTCTGTGTGGAGGTATGACAGTGTTATTTGAGGTTTAAAAAACAACTGCTTTGAATCAATCAGAAAGTAATGGCTTAGTCTGGTTTTCCTAGGCTTTACATGTTCCTAGGCTTTTCCCCGGCTTTCCCATCCACTTTGTTAACACGATAAATCAAAAACAATGACTATCATCCATCTCGTAACTCGCCATATTACAAGGGCTGTATCATGAATCCGGTGAACTCTGATACACCAGATCAATCAAAAAAATGACCTACTGGATGGTTGGTCTCTACTGCCTTCTTACGCTCCTCACCAACAGTGTCATCCAGCATCTGTTTATCAGTCGGCATCTGTTAATCCCACAGGATGTTGGATCATTCTCACCACACTCAGGTGTCTGGGAATCATCTCGGGATTTCCAGTGTACTTTGCACAGATGTTCCTGCACACTTAGCAGCTGCTTGGTTGTTTTCCAGTGTACGCTGATGCCCTTTGTGTCTCACACCCTGCTGCTACTGTATGTTCTGGACTGTCATTACAACTCCGATCTGTACAAGCCTCCTGGTGGCGTACTTTATCTTAAACATTTATAAAACTGAATTTGTGCATTCTATTATGATAGACCCTAGTGCTCATTAGTTGTAAAACACACACACACCTATTTGAATGGCGTTCCACATCTGTCTTGTTTTACAAATGCTTTTATGTTTTTATGGTGTCGTATTTTCTTCCCAGCAACACAGGCAGAAAAATTCTGATTGGAAGACAAAGAAAGCGCATCATAGAAGAAGGCAGTTGTTGTTAGCATACCGTAAACAGCATAACATAATTTTCCCGTTTTGAACCAGTATGACAGTATTAACATATTGTGAACCATATGTAAAGTTCAAACGGGTACATTTATCCATTATACTGCATACCACGATCGGACATGTTGATTTTGCTGTTATCTCGCAAAGTTAAACGTTCCTGTAACCAGTCTCGTGAGACCGTCATGTCGAACTTTGAACTTTTACGAGAGTTTGAAGACACGGAAGCAGCAGTGAAACAAGTTTAACTCAACTGATTTATAACATTAAAATCGATTAATCAGGGGTCCGTGTATGGATGTAGTTGTACCTATTACTTTAAAATACATTTTTGATTTGTATCAGTTAATTGTTAAACCCACAATTATTATTAACACAAATCATCCAGTTCAGGCTTTCAATAATGGAAACATCCTTTATCACCTCACACAAATTTATTATTAAAATTCTGTGGACCTATAACACTGCTGTATGTGGTGATGAGTGAGTGTGTCATTATGTCTGTATTGTCAAGTACAAATGTGTAGTGCGTGTGTGTGTGTGTGTGTGTGTGTGCTTGTCTGCCTGCATATGTGTCTGTGTGTGTGTGTGTGTGTGTGTGCGCACGCATGTGTCTGCCTCTCTGCACACCTGTGCACCTCTCTGCCTCTAATAACATGTATGTAACACCATGCAATATGCATCATGATCTAAGACCAGAAATACAGCACCAGTGGTATTGCAGGATGTTTGAGCATGCTTGAATTGCTGCGGTCTGGTTTCAACTCATGAACACACACGATCCTATCACAGTTACTCCACACGTGCTGCAATACATCTTGCATTTCTCTACGAACTTTGCAGAACGCGAGTTCATATTGCATCATCATGTCGTGTACAGCCGTCTTAAGTCAGCTTGAGCCAAGTTTTGAACATCATATTTTTGCATCTTTCCTCATGTAGTACTTCATCTACTGCTGCATACTTGGCCTGGTGTCCTGCTCTGTGTTTCTGAGGATTAATTATGAACTGAAGATGGTGGTGATGTTGGTTGCTGTGGTGATATATAACATCATCATCCTCCAGACGCATGCCTCCCTGCTGGATGGATTTAGTGAGGCACAGTATCGCACAGAGACACTGGACAGGTACCACAGACTCACACATACACCATTTCTCCTGTTTCTAATCTCTCTTTCTAATAATTAGTTCCATGCAAGGCCGCCGTTTTCTGTTTGAAACCTCCTACTTTTCCTCTGACCCTGTAACGTGCTTTGCACAACGGTTCAATGCATCAGATGACTCTATAAAAATGATTAATGAAGCTGGACGCCGGTCTCTGGGGACACGGGATAGCCGAGGAAGCAATATCCCAAAAGACTGTCAATCAAATATAACCCCAGCAGAACAGGATGATGAGTGGCAGCAGAGGAGCTGCAGCCGTTTTTGTTGATGGAGCTGAATTTATTATTCATACTGGCTGACAGCCGGAAGCTTCGTGCTGAAAAAAATTTATTAGGCAAAAACTTTTCTAGGTGCTAAAAGGGACTGGTGAAAAAAATTAATTTTTTATCATGCAGCCTGTCTCTCTCACACACCCACACAGTGATTTTATTAAAAAGCATACCTATGTTTGGAAGAGCAACACACTGATAAATAAAAGGAGACAACAACCTCCACTCTGTGACTTTCAGATGTCAAAAAACCATCAGCCTCTTAATCACATTCACGTGTAGAGAAGCATTAATGCACACTTTGTACACAAGGAGCATTGGCCTTGGTGGCCACCAGCTCTAAGCTTTGGAAGTGTAATCGTGCTCAGAACATCCAGTGCTCTAAAGTCAAGTGAAGCCTGGGAGCATGCACTGGCGTTACTCCAGGTCCTCGATCGCAACCGCCCAGGCAGACAACTGGTCCTTCCCCACCTCTCAAAAGTAAACTCTATCTGCCGCAGCCAGGTGAAACGTGGGTGTTCCCTTGGCCTTGTCCAGCCGCTGTGGTCCTCAACACTGAGGCACCTATGTGCTGGATCATGCCCAGAGAAATGTGACACATGTCCAAAATGTCGTGGGTGACCCTCCCTCAGAATGCAAGTGATACTCCTCATCTTAGTCTCCGTTACCGAGTTACCGCTCGTTTGACACAAAGTCATTCCAGCGGTACCCAAGGATCCTCCAAAGAGACCAAAGACATCCAGTTGTTGCCTTAGGTCACTGGTTAGCATCCAAGAAATTAGACCGTGATCAATTGAGTGTCACCTCTGGGGCAGTCGTCAATCACAGAGTGACATTGCGAATGGAAAGTCTCCCTCACCAAAACATCACTCATCGCGGTGCAGACCAAGCAGACTGTCGACAAAGCATCCAGTGAATGCTTGAGTTTGTGCCTCATAGTATAGTCATTGACAGGGATGACACCTGGCACCTCTAGAAAGAGCCGACCATTGAGGTTACCAGACCAAAAGCAGGTGTATCCCACCCACTGAGATCTGGACACTTCCAGGTCTTGGCACCTCAGACAGTGCAGCTACAGCAGTGTGGCGTTTTCCAAGCTCCCCCAACAGCAGTGGAAGATGGTCATTCTTGCTCAGGAAAAGATGTTCCAGGTGCCCGCCCACATGAGCCGCCTCAGGTTTGGACCTGGGCGCTGCCATGCAGTGGATGAGCCCTCAGTACCGTAGCAGTCACCACCCTCCAAAGACAATACCCTTGGTGCTCTCCTGTGGATTTGTCTCTTCCAGAATTGAGGCTTTCCCCCATCCCCTTCATAACGCGTGCCACTCTCTGATAGAAGGCAGTAGCAGAGTTACTCCCACGGAGGGCACAAACAAGAGTTCTTTTTCACATCAAGCTTTGCGAATTGTTTTGTGGTGGCTCAAGTGCCAATCCTTTCACCATCCCCCCCAAAAAGTATTATCTGTATGCTGGAGGACCACTAATAGTCCCTGGATGCAGAATAATGCCATGCATACAGAACAACATGGCAGAATTTAAAAGAAATAAAATACATTAGAAACAGACTATTTGCACTTTTTTGTCTTTTGTGCAGACAAATCAAAAACGAAACAACAAATAATATTTCATGAATAAACCACATTTAAAAAGATCGCACAAACAACAAATATGATGAGATTGACAACAGCAGCAAGCAATGAGAGAAATGCAACAGTATAGAACATTTTTAACATTAAAAGCAGATAAAAGAAATGAAATACAAATTTTTTTAAAGGGACAGTGTGTAACGATTTAAGTAATTTCTTACCTCAAATCAACGTATTCATTCATAAGTAAGTCCTCATAGGTGTACAATTACCTCTGCCAACAATCTGACTTATCCTCCTGAGCAAAGAATTACCTATCTGAATGTACATAGCACGGGTAAGCTGTATGGAGGCTGCCATGTCTTTCCGGTTTAAAAAAAACTACGAACGACCGCGAGGGACATAAAGCACTATGTGGTACTACGTAGGAAGGCGAAACGCGTTTTCGCTCAGAGCCAGGTTGATTGCGGAAGTGAAAGGCTGCTCAGCGAACGCGCTCGTCACTGCACGGATAAATTTGAAAGCCTGCGATATTTGTTTTATAAATGGAAGACCACACTTATGCCACGCCACAGGAGATGGAATCCTCCTCACCCAAAAAGCGAAAAAGAGAGAAACGAAGGCAACGTGACCGGCGAATTCAGAAAACGAGGGTCAATATCGG